>BPTQ01000008.1:14297162-14352293 GCA_019973895.1 Chrysanthemum seticuspe
AAAGTTTGAAAAATGACATAAATGGTCCCTGTGGCTTGCGTTGACTTTCACAGGTCATCCATTGACTTTATTTTCGTCCGTTTTTCTTACGTTTTGTCCGTTTTTGTTCCATTTTTCTTAGGTTTTGTCCGTTTTTACCGGTTTTCATCCGTTTATCTTACATTTTTCTTAATTTTTTGTCCGTTTTTCTTACGTTTTGTCTGTTTTCTTTCGTTTTTGCCAGTTTTCATCCGTTTTTGTCCGTTGTTCTTACGTTTTGTCCGTTTTCCTTATGCTTTTATCAGTTTTTGTCCGCTGTTCTTACGTTTTGTCCGTTTTTGTCCGTTTTTCTTACGTTTTCTCCGTTTTTATCGGTTTTCATCCGTTTTTCTTTCGTTTTTCATAATTTTTTGTCCGTTTTTCTTACGTTTTGTCTGTTTTCTTTCGTTTTTGCCAGTTTTCATCCGTTTTTGTCCGTTGTTCTTACGTTTTGTCCGTTTTTCCTTAAGTTTTAATCAGTTTTTGTCCGTTGTTCTTACGTTTTATCCGTTTTTCTTACGTTTTTGTACTATTTAAACATATTGAAAAAAATTTCCAAAAAGAAAAAAAAAATAGAATTTTTTTGCAAATTTGAAAAAAAAATTCCAAAAAAATTTTGAAAAAAAAAATAGGAAAAAAAATATTTCCAAAAAAAAATAAAAAATTTTCAAATTTCAAAAAAAAAAAAAATTGAATAAAAAATTTCAAAAAAATTGAATAAAAAAAATTATTTTTCAAATATATTTTTAAAAAAATTTAAAAATTTCCAAGTTTTTTAAAAAAATTTTGGAATTTTTTTTTTCAAAATTGGGAAAAAATTCCAATTTTTTTTTGGAATCTTTTTTCCAAATTTTTTTTTGGAAAAAATTTTCAATATGTTTAAAGAGTACAAAAACGTAAGGAAAACAGATAAAACGTAAGAAAAACGGACAAATACTGATTAAAACATAAGGAAAACGGACAAAACGTAAGAACAAGGGACAAAAACGGATGAAAACTGGCAAAAACGAAAGAAAACAGACAAAACGTAAGAAAAACGGACAAAAATTAAGAAAAACGGATGAAAACCGATAAAAACGGACAAAACGTAAGAAAAACGGACATAAACGGACAAAACGTAGGAACAACGGACAAAAACTGATAAAAACATAAGGAAAACGGACAAAACGTAAGAACAACGGACAAAAACGGATGAAAAGTGGCAAAAACGAAAGAAAACATACAAAACGTAAGAAAAACGGACAAAAATTAAGAAAAACGGATGAAAACCAATAAAAACGGACAAAACGTAAGAAAAACAGACAAAAACGGACAAAACGTAAGAACAACGGACAAAAAATGATAAAAACATAAGGAAAACGTAGGGGTGGCAATCGAGTCGTGTTCGTGTTGACCTATTCGGGTTCGCGGGTTGGCGGGTTGAAATAACCTCTACCCAAACACGACCCATTTATTAATCGTGTCAAGAAGCTCAACCCAAACCCAGACATGCATAACACGCGTAACCCATTTGTGACCCGTTTAACCTGTTTAAATAAATAGGTCAAGCAATGAATAAGGTTGGTGGTTTGTTGATTTAACTAGCTTAAATGCAAAAATGATATAAGGATTTAAAATATGATAAAAATACCATACAAATAACTATACAACAATTTCAATGATAGATATCTGAGTTATAAGCTTCAATTTCAATAAAATCTGAGTTATAATCGTAATTCGCTCATATTAAGTACATAACAAAATACATTTAATCCATATTCAACATTAAAACCAAGTTATATATTTTATTTTTAGAGGCTTATATACTTAAACGGGTTCACGTGTTGACCTGTTTAACATTTGCTCAACCCAAACACGACCCGTTTATTAAACGGGTTAGACGGGTTGACCTGTTTTTGACCCAAATCTATTTATCCTCAACCCAAACCTGTTTAACTTCGTGTTGGGTTCGTGTCGTTTATCGTGTCGTGTCGAGAATTGCCACCCCTAGGAAAACGGACAAAACGTAAGAACAACGGATGAAAATTGGCAAAAACGAAAGAAAACAGACAAAACGTAAGAAAAACGGACAAAAAATTAAGAAAAAAGGATGAAAACAGATAAAAACGGACAAAACGTAAGAAAAACGGATGAAAATAAAATCAATGGATGACCTGTGAAAGTCAACGCAAGCCAGAGGGACCATTTATGTCATTTTTCAAACTTTTGACCTGGTAACTTGTTAGTTACCGGTCACATTACGTACAGTGTTCCAAATTTGTAAGTATATTACGTACAAAAGTAATAAAATAAGTATGTTACGTACATCGGTATATTTGAGAAAGTTTGTTACGTATTCTCAGCCTTCACCCTTATAGTAGTATATCAAGAACGTCTTGTTATCCTTTGTTTAATAACTTTGCTAAAATAATTAAGCATTCATAATTATAGTTGAATAACATAATCATTATCATTTTCACTCTTTGTAAATACTATAAGATAATTAGTTATCATTAAAAAAAAAGTTATCATTCTTTTAAAGAAACCAAAAAATTATTTGATCTATGACATAGGTAATAGATATTGAATAAGATTTCAATATATATACAATTTTGGCTTCGAAAAATAATCATAATCATAACATTATCATTTGCTTTGTAGAATGACCTTGAAGTTAGGTAGTGCTGCTATCAACCGGTAGTTTGTGCCTTTGTGCTTTAAATTTACGTACTACTATCAAAAACAATAAAGCATTTGATCACACTCCGTAAATTTAATCAAATGCTTAATAAAGGAAACATATAAGAAATAAAGTACTCCGTGGTAATGTTTAACAAGCTTGTTTGGGTAAAGTTGTAAAACTATGATAATATGTACGCGCACTTACTCACTAATCAACTTTAATTTCAAAAGCATCAACGAATGTGAAGGATACATGCCTCAAACGTAACGATGCAAAATTAGAAATTGATGCAAAATTAAACAAAGTTTTTATGGGTAGTGAAACTATGTATCATTCGCACTTAGTAAAAAGAAAAAGATACGCAATGATGTTTACTTGGAGACGTTTATTTTGATCCTTGTGGAAGTCCAAATATACCTTTCAACAAATCCAAAACGTTTATAAAATGGTCATAATCACGCTATCTTTTGACATAATAAACCTGAAGCATATAGAAAAAAAAGAACGTGATTGAAAGATAGTTCTCATAACCAAAGTCACGTACCTCGATCTTTCATAAACCATACTCGGCTGTGCAAGTAGACATGAGCATTGAAGACATTGTCATTGACTTCGCCATTGAGTTCACGGAGAACATGTACTGGGATTACCTCGATCCCAACCGGAGGGTTGCAAGAAACAACCGTCGCAGAGGAGCCCGTTATTTGACAAAGCTGGTGGTGTCAGTCATGATCCGGTGTTACCTCGTCTATCTGTTTGTAGCCAACTTGAGTTTGGCTCAAACTGGTGTAGATGTGGAAACACTGGATATTACATCCATGCATGTCAAATATGACTCCACTGATACGGTAATATCCGAAGCAGGAAATGCTACACTTCGAGTTACCTTCAAGGTAACTGGTCACTTTACACCGACTCCGGAGTTGGTAACCTTTAACCTGAGCACAACTAGTAACATTTGGAAACCAGTTAGCACCTTTTCAATCAGTCCATATAAACTATCCAATAAAGAGGAGATGTTGGTGGTACAGTTTGAGCCTCACCAGACTAATTTTACGCAAGATACTCTACGGGCTTTCAACAAGACCTTAGAGGAGGGCGAAGCATGGGTTCGACTAGACATGAGCTTCAAGTGGCAGCTCAACAAGAAGTGGTTTCTGGTGTTTCCAGCTCACCACAAGCGTACAGATATAAGCTGTTACGTGCCTTACGTTCAGTTGCCAGTTGATGGAACACACCCCGTGAGATGCAAATGATCGAGGAGCTAGCAACAAGTTAGAATAAGCGTGATATTTCGAAGTAGATGAATAAATCATGTATTGAGTCTGTAAATGATGACTAATATTGCTATTTGAGATATGTAATCTTATATTGATCATAAATACAAATAAGCTCTTACTCTATTTTTTTTTTTTTTTTTTTTTTATCATAAGCTTAATGTTGATAATTTGTTGTTGAACTGAGACTAGATGTGATGTTAATGCCGTAATTAAGCGTAAAAATTTGTTATTGTTAGGCTCTCTTACGGCTAGCTTTATCTGCATAACGTTTGTATAAGGCTTTTGCTAGGGCACTACTCTTACCACTATTTTTATCAATTATTCACTTACAAGTATTATCTTACAATTATCGTTTTTTAGCTACAAAATTGATGAGTTAGGTTAATTTTGTGCATTGTGTGAATGTAAATGAATGTAGGAGATTAGGATATAAAGGTGTACGTGCTTTTGAATAAGCTAAAGTGAGGAAGAAATGGTCGATGAAAAAGAGGACAAGAAAGAGTTTGTCAAAGCTGAAGATAAAATCATCCAGTTTTTTTACTTTCAGTTTATATGCCTTCGTGTTTCATTCCATACATGTTTTTGTTTATTCCGTTCTACAAAAGATAATATCACTGCCTTACTGCATGTTCGTGTTATGTGTAATATTTCCAGAATGACCATCAAAAAACTTGGATCATCTGATGTTGTGTATGATTCACTGGCCCAACGCATGTCTCTATTCTCTAATTCCGGGCATACTGATTTGAATATGAGCTCGAGTGTTGAAAAAGATCTTGAAGCAGCCCAGGATTCATTTGACCACCTATTTGCCGAAGATGCCTTGTAAGTGTTATTATGATATGTGTTTTGTTCTTAGTTTTGGTGCTATAGTTGTCGTAACCAAGTAATCTCTTGTATTTGTATTCACAGATTTACATGGCTGTTCACAAGAGCTTATATTTCCCGAAAGTTGACCTGAATCCTATGGGTAGTTATGTTAACTCCAAATGTTCATATTAGGCCGGAAAGCAGTGTTCTCGGAATGGTGTGGATAAGGACAACCTTCCTTGTGGATCACATTGTTATCTCAAGGTATTTGTCTCTCATATATTGTAATAGCTGAAAAGGTTTATTTGGTTCTCTTAGACCTTCTACCTGATATTTCCTTAGGTCCCAAAGCTGGACTGCAATGCAGGGACATCTCTAATGAAGAGGTTAAGGTCTTACAAGAGTGACCATGCTTCATCAAACGGTAAAAAACGTTTCTGAAAGCAGCGATTCCGAGGTTAAGACTGTTCATGATGCAACTCCCACTCATAGATCTCCATCCACACTTAAAGACATAAGTGTCCGAAAATGTGGACCTCATCACAGAAATAGCAAAAGTATCACCAATGATGTCACAGTTTCCATGAAGAAAAGGCAGCAGAATATAGCTTCTGAATCTGAAATCGTAGGAAGTGGAAGCGAACAAGCAAATGCATCATCACCGAAGCTAATATCCTATAGAACAAGAAGTTCTAAGCATAAAAGACTCTTCCATCCCTATTGGTGATCAAATAACTACTGGTATCGACGACACACAGAAGAAAAATGAATTTGGGGATGAGGGTACTTTCAAACAAGTTGCAGATTTTGAATCTTGGAAGACGTTTGAGAAGTCACTTTTTGAAAAGGGTATCGAGATGTTTGGCCGAAACAGGTTAGTGCATTGCTTTTTTATGATTTATTTTCTGCATGCTTTGTATCTGTCGTAAAGCATTATTTTAACCTCTCCAGTAACATGTAATTATTTTATCATTATTGCAGCTGTCTAATAGCTAGAAATCTTTTGGGTGATTTAAAGACATGTTTGGAAGTTCATAATGCCCTGAGCAGTATCGGAGATTCTCAAGATGATGGCTGCGATACTGAGAGTAATAAGGTATATATGACTAAATTGGTTATTTTTTAAGTCAATTCAGATTACGTTTGATCTCTTACGGGTTAAATTGGTTAGGCTAAATAACTGACTAAAAAAATAAACTGGTCAAATGGATCTTGCGGGTCAAAGAGAGTGGAAGTCATCTGAAGTGTTTGTGTGTCAGTCCACTAGACCCAAAGCAAATTTGCCGATCTCGAGTTGTTACCCGTATTGATCCTTTTGTCAACTGTGGTTTGTTCTACTATTTAACCGATTAGAATGTAAAGAGTCTGTCATTTTTTTTTCTCCCTAGTCTACTAGAATATGATGCCTTTTACAAGTTTGTCTGCATATCTTTTATTACTGATTGTTTGCGGTAGTATTTTAGGTCATATCGTATGTCTCTTTTCTTGTGATAGATATGCTGCTTACTGTTTTATCACTCCTGAACGTTATCTCAAAGTACTGTCATACTGCAGGTTCAAGGCGTTGTTGAATGATTACTGAAAAAACATGGCATTAGCAAAGCCCTTGCAACTAAGGAGTTGGGTGGTTTGCTGCATGTCTCTTTCTGTGCGCATTTGTAAGGTAAAGAAGTAGAAGTTAGTGGATATATTTACATTGCAGGCGTCTGCATTGTTGACGCTTCGTGTCATCATCCTGTTGAAAACGTCACCAACAATGTTTTTGTAAGTTTATGATCTTCTTTGATTCAGTTCTCTGCTAAACTATAACAATATAAAAGAGTTAGTGAATTCATTTTGCTAGTTTATGTGTTTCTTGAGTAATGTTTTAACGTTTATTTGCATCTTTCAGACGCATAAAGCTTCATGGAATACGTACTGCGTTCTAGTTTGGCTGCAAACAAGTCGAGTGTTTGGGCTTTGGGCATTCGTGTCGAAAATTATGGGTTAGAAACTATTAATCTTCCCTTTTAATACATAAAGTTGAATTTCGTAACCCAAAAGAAGTGCAGACCTTTTATTTTTTTTTTCTCTTGTTTTTATTTTTTTAATTTTTTCATACTATGATAATATACCTCATGAACTTTTAACATTTTTAAAATCATTAAAAGGATCCTAATATTAGTTATAAATCTATTGTATTGAACATGTATTTTTAATTAAAATATCGTAAAACTTTTTTGTATTTATTGTTATAATACATGTTGGTAGAGCTCGAAAAAAAGTTACCTAAACGAAAAGTACCCTAAAGTTTGGTTTATTTACTATTTTCTTTATAAAACTAATTTTATTTATCAATTATTTAACAGTTTCCTTATTAAAAAGTATAGCTACGAAAAGGTCTTTAAAATTACGAATAAATTGAGCTCAATGTTATAATACTTGTGGATGTATGATTATATATTTTTGCAAAAATAAAATAAATAAAATCAAAAGTCAGCCTTAAAGTATTTAAGAATTTAAGAAAACTACCTTAACCTTTATTTCCTTATATTTATACTAGTAAGTCCATGAACGGAAGATATATGTTATCCTATTGATCAACTAAAGTCCATGAACACAAATGGGCACTTACTTATTGGTAGTGGTGGATCAAATGAAAAATGAATACGAAAAAGTCTTTAAATTTGCGAATAAATTGAGCCTAATATTATAATAGTTTTAACGTACGATTTTATATTTTGTTAAAAAAAAAAAAAAAAAAAAAAAAAAAAAAAAAAAAAAAACGTACGATTTGATAAACAAAAATGTTTATATATTTTTGGCAAAAGTTAAAAAAAAATAAATTAAAACGTACTTTTAAAATATTTAACTATTTAAGAAAACTACCTTATACTTCATTTCCTTATATTTATACGCACGACCCATGATAGCTTTCAACGGAAGATATATGTTATCCTATTGATCAACTAAAATCCATTAACACAAACAGGCACTTAGGCTGAACACAGTGGCAACCTAATTCATCTGTGCTACATCAGCTTTTTCTCTCCGATAACCTGACGACGACCTAGTTGCCACGGTGGTGACGAGATTTTTTTTTTTCTTTTTTATTTTTTTTAATTCAAATACTTTTAAAAACAAAATTAAACTTTATTAATAAAAGGGCAAATAGCACAAAAAGGCATTAAAGTTAGGGTCCATTTCCAATTAAGGTATTCTACTTTTTTTCTTGCATAAAAAAGGTACTCAACAAAAAAATTTGGCGGATTTGGGTTTTTTACTAACGTTCGTTAACTCACTTCGTTAGTATATTACATTTTTAGTCCTCGAATTTGTATAATGATTTCATGCGATATCCCTACCCAACCTGCCCCAGAGTTTGAATAATTACATGTTTAGTCCCTAAGGTGATATGGTAAATTACACCATTAGTCCTTGTGGCAACTATAAAAGAAAGAGATTAGGGTTTCTCCTTTTTGTAAAAACTCTAGCAGCTATTGCTGCCTCTCCTTCCTCCTTTCTCATCTCCAGCCGCCACCCACCTCACCACCATGGTCACCCTCTGCCGCTGCTAATCCAGGCCATCATCACCGTGCCAACACCATCTTCCATCACCCTATCACCCTACAGCGATGGCTGCTACCGCAACCAATGTCTCAGCCGCCACTCCGGCGCCGTCTACTGCCATCACCACACCACTCGACCACCATTACCTCGGCCACCACAAACTCACCATCTACATCTCATCATCCCTTGGTCTGTCCACACATCCGGTCATCCCAATCATGCCGTCAATCAAGGTGTATATGAGGGTCAGTTTAGATACTACAGCTTTTTTATGTGATTTGTTAATGACTTTATTGTGATCTTAGAGACTAATAAGAAACAAGAGTGTTTATATTGGTTCAATTTTTTTACTATTGGTGTTTTAGCTTTAGGAGATTTTAATGTGCCATCCTTCATGGTCAGAGTGGACTCAAAGAAGCACATAGATTTCTCACTTACTAGTCTATTTGGAGGTGGTCGACCTGGAAGAGTGAAGCGAAAGAATCAGAAGGCAGCTGCTAAGAAGGCTGCGGGAGGAGATGGAGATGCTGATGAGGATGACGAAGAATGAAACTGTCTTTACTATGTTGTATTCATCAAGACATATGTTGGAGTGAAACTGCCTTTACTATGTTAATCAAGAACTGATGTACCCTTTTAAATTTTGAATGCAATTTAAAGTTCAGTTTTCTTAAGTTTATGAAGTTTTTATTTTTCGAATGTTCCTAAATTTCTGTCAATTTGTGTTTTAAACCTTGTTGGAAGTTATCTTTGGCTCAGTTTAAGCTTAGATTAATGTTCTCAGTGTTGTTTCTTTGTTTTCATAATCTCACTAAATCAAGTAGTGTACCTGCCCATTAAAGAGTGTTTGGGTCAGTGAAGTTTCTGGGTCAAACTCGGTTTTTGACCCACTTTGGAAGTTGAAGTGATTAACTGCAAGTGTTAGGTAATGATTTTGAAGTTTATGCCAGTTTCCAGTAGGTAAAAAGCAGGTTGTGAAGTTTTTGTTATCGAGCTTTATGTTCTTAGTTTCCAACAGTAGCCATCATCCCTCTTTTAGCTTAGATTTAGGTGTGTTATGATTAGGATTAGGATCCCATTTTATGTATCCATTTAGTTTATAGATAGGTAGGCTTATGAATAATCTTATTTTGTACTTTGGATTTTAGATGATAGCTTAATTTTTGCCTCAAAAGCCCTGCATCAGCAGGCATATGAAGGTTTTTGCAATTGGATGTTGCATGAAATCATTATACAAATTCGAGGACTAAAAATGTAATATACTAACGAAGTGAGTTAACGAACCGTTAGTAAAAAACCCAATTCCGCCAAAAATTTTTGTTGAGTACCTTTTTATGCAAGAAAAAAAGTATAATACCTTAATTGGAAATGGACCCTAACTTTAATGCTATAACAACTCGTAAATTTCCCTATCGATTTTTCGCGGCTATATTTTTTTTTCTTTCCTTTCGAACTATAATCACGACAAGATACATATTATTTTTGAACTTACCTCGACCTCAATAATATTTTCCTTTATATTTTTATTCATTTCCTTCCTACTTGTTCCACATATGTAACACTTTGTTCATTTTTTTTTCTGAAAAACGCAAACCCAAAGGATATCATGACCAAGTTATAGTTTCTTTCTTTCTCCCTTTTTGCTGCTACTTCAAACGACAACAACACAAGTGACACAATTATTATTTCTTTTTTTTTCTCTTTTACCCTTGCATGAAAACAAAACAAACTAAAACACTAGCCTAATCTACACAATAAACTAATAGCTAATCTATGCTTGACTCCTTTGACTTGGTTACCCATTGTGTAACATGCCTCCCCCAACAAAACATGAAGTGACCTTTGCCTTCCTCACCTCCTTGCTGTCGAACACCAACTCAAACAAAGAAACCATGGTTCTTCTTTTTCTTGCTACTCCTCACGACAGAAAAACAAACACAACATATGTATCTTTTTGCTTCTTCCTTGCGTGTAAATAGAACCAAAGAACCAAAGGGAGACAAAGACTATTTTTAAGCCACCCTATACATAAACTAATACCTAAACCATGCCTTGACCTATTTGACTTTGTTACCCTTTGTGCAATATGTTCCCCATGCTTAATTTGTGATATGACAACACCAAAAACGTGCCATTCCCCCTTCTTCTTGGCTGATTTGTCGTGCAAGCTCAAAACACAACCCATCTCATTCTTGAAACCATGCAAGTCACACTTAAAATATTGGAGAGACCATGCTCTTGTTTAGCTATAAAAAGCCACCCACCCTTAAGCATTTTCTTGCAACCCTCAAACTCAAACACAAGCTCTTGTCTTTCATTTCTACTACTGTGTAACGAGGGACAAAGGGGAGAGGAGAGAAAGCAAGTCTTTGGGTTGGTTTTCAAGTTCCTAGAGTCTTACGGGTTTAGTACGTTTCGGGTTACCATCTTGGAGGTTCGAGTTCACTTGGCCCCGTTCGAATCCTACAAATCGTTTTCCTCACCACCACTTTTGGTGTCGTAAGTTCCTCGATCTATTTCAATACATTAAGTAGCTTGGAGTCTCGTACTTAGTTTCTTTGTAATATTTGCGAAGTGCTTTAAACTTCTAAACTCGTTTTCATTTCACACATGTCAAGTATAAAATCGGAACTAAACAAACATAATGTATCGTAAAAGCTTGTGTGGAAAAATCTTAATATATACTTTTACTAATAAGCTCATGAATAAGCTATAACATAAACCTAGCATATTTTGAAATATTTAGAGAAGATGTACCTTGGAAAAACTCTACAGAAACCAACATGTGCATGTATACATACACGACACACTGAGAAAGAATTAAACAAAAAATTATAAAGAGTTAGACACTTGATAACTATATGTTAGTTGTAAAGTAAAACACAAACATGAGCCTAGCTCAGTTGGTTGGAGCGTGGGGGTTTAGGCATGAGGTCCTAAGTTCGAATCCCACTGTGGCACACTTTTTCCATTCTTTTTTTTTATAACTATCACTCTTTGGCAAAACATACCCCTCTACTTCAAGAAAAATTATAACTAAAGAAAGTGTTAAAGTATAACCAAGTTTAAGTTTTAAAAGTGTTTTGCAAAAACAGATTTTTACGAGGGACTAAAAGTGTCAAATCTGGAAACTTTAAGCATGAGATAATTATGGGTACAAAGTGTCATTTTCAAAAAGTTTAGGGACTAAACTCGTACTTTTTATAACTCGAGGGTGAAAAGTGTAAATTTGGAAAAATGTTTAGAAAACTTATAAACTTATAACAACTTTATAAAAACGAGTATTTTGACCACCTAGTGTTCATATATGAATATTATTAACTTGATAACTAAGTAAACCTATATATATTTATAAGTATATAAATATATGAAAACATTATTCGATACCGACACATATTAAAGAAAATAAACTAAACTCTCGACAACATCGTCACATCTATAAGCCAACACTAAAATCACTCTATTGAATAGTAAATTCAATGCTCTATCATTTTGGTCGTAAACCAAACGTTATCATTATTCTGAGACTTGCCATCTCGTTCTTAGGTTCCGGGTAGGAGCCACTGCTATATCACACTCGATCTCTTTGTGCTTATTCACCGAACTGCTAAGGTGAGTTTATAGCCCCACTTTTACTCTTATTTACTTGCTTAATAAAACTTTGGGGTGAGAAACATGCAAAACATTTTTCGGACCTGAAACTGAAAACACTATTACGTGAAACAACCTTGAATCCCAACTATGCTACCGTTAGTTCCCTTTGGGGAGGCGCGATTGTTATGAATAGATCTATTGGGGATGACACCCCCGTTCGAGTTTGACCGGATAGGCAAACGTCGGACGTATATCATATCGTATTGATTGAGTGTACTGGAAATACACTTGCTGGGCTTTTATTTATCATGCTTCTAGATGCATGCACACTGTCGTAGTTTCGGTCGCATGAACTTGGTACTAGCGTAATAGCCTCTTTTTGCATATAGTGTCATTCACGGAGATGCTATATGTGCAACTGTGGTCCAACTTGATTTCTGAAACTTAAACCTATGAACTCACCAACCTTTGTGTTGACATTTTAGCATGTTTTTCTCAGGTTTACTTATTGGCTTGGGCAATGGCAAAGGCATTCGTTGAAGACTGGCATCCGAAGTGTTTCCAATCATTTTTAATACAACTTTTATGGGACAACATATATTTTTATGGGCTTTACTTCCGCACTTTGAAACAACTATGTAAAACTATTTCTTAAATTAATATATCTTTTGAAAATGGAATAGAATTTCCATTCTTTATTACCTTGTGTTGTGTATATTGATTTAGTAGCACCCCATGACCCGAACGCTTCCGCTGTGAAATTTTGGGGGTGTTACAAATGCCTTTTTGTGCCATTTGCCCTTAATAAAAATACTTAACATTACAACAATAATTAAAAACTTAAACTAATAAAACGTAGACGTTACAATACTTATTAAAAACTGCAACTTAATAATCTAAGTTGTAACGTTCTTTGATTACTGCCTTACGTTGTTCAAGTTCTTGTAGTTGTCGTGGTGGCATATTTGTGTCGAGGGGTGTGTTGTAGAAAATTAAATCTTGCGTCCGGTTTGACTGTGCTGCCAATGCAAGCTGCTGACGTTGGAGCTCATGTTTCTAGGGCTGTTCGCGGGGCGGTTCGGTTCGGTTAGTTGGTAGATTTAAACTATCCATCGCGGGGCGGGTAATTAATTTTACTACCCGAAATCGACCCGTACTAGGCGGGTAACCGGACAAACGGGTACCCGAAATGAGCGGTTACCCGCGGTTCGGATCACGGTTAACCATTTTAAACGTTTATTTGATTTTAACGGTATAAACAATAACATGTTCTAGAATGTAAAAAGTCATTTTGTTAAAATTAAATGACACTTAATAGACAATAGTTACACACAAGTTATCCCGTTAGAGTAATTGCATTCAAATATTCATACATAATCATTTAATAAAATAATAGTTATTCGACGTCTATAGATTACGATCACATTTTTCAACTTTCACACATAAATGTTTAGACATGCTTACATTATGAGAAAAAAGGCGTTATACAATAAAATAATGCAATAATATAATTAATAATTGTACGATTTTTTGAATATTTAGTTAAAAAAAACCTTCATGTATTAAGCACGGTTCGGTTCGGTTCGGTTAACCGCGGATATCAAAAAATAAAAACCGCAACCGAACCGTGATAAGCGGGTTTTTTCGGTTTCGGGTTTTTTTGGTTTCGGATTGCTCGGTTCGTCGGTTTCTCGGATTTTTTGAACACCCCTACAAGTTTCTCCCTTTTGAACTCCTCGGCTCGCTTTGCCCTTGCCTCTGCAACCTCCATCTTTTTTTGCTTCAACTTTATGTATTCCTCTTCCATATTCTTGTTTTTTTCCTTACTTGAACTTTTGAACTTGAAAAAGTTCTTGGTCATATTAGTAACAAATGATGTTGGTGGCTCGTGTGCTTTCTTCTTGGCTGCATCACGACATTTTGGTCGTGATTCTCGAGTCTCTTCTTCTTCAGAATCATCCACGTCTTGGAAATTAAAAGGACCTTTTGTTGACCCCGAGGTGGTTTCCGAAGTCCTGGATTTCTTCCGACTAGTCGTGGTGAAAGCAGGCATCTCAACAGTTTTCCAAGCAGAATAACCTCTCAAAACTTTCCAACACTCCTTCAATGTAAACTCATGCTTGTGAAGCACACGGTATTTGTTACAAGCCTTTTCATAGTCGTCTTCGTCATTCTCACCGCTTCCGTGATTATTCTTGATATTATCCATAATTGCACAAAAGAAACCAACCCTAGAACGAATCCTACCCTTCCATTTGGTCGTTATGGAGTCGTAGGTTCTTGTTGAACCAATTTCATTTTCAAAGTACGCTATCACCTCATCCCAAAACCCACTCCGGTTGATAGCGGTCCCTCTTTCCGAATTTTCCGACACATGTATCCAAGCTCTACAAAGCGCGACCTCTTCCGCTTTTGTCCATGGTTTGACCTTTTCGGTTGCAACATTCTTGCCCTTCTCCTTTGTAGCCCGTTTTGAACCCTTCTTTGATTTGACGGGTGACGTCTCTTCGACATCGTCTTCAATACGAATAGAACCTTGGTATGAACCGTGCCCCGAACCTTGTCCTATCGAAGCATCTTGAGTCGGGTATTCTTGAGACGTGTAGCATTGAGGAGGAGGGAATTCCATAAAATGCTCAAAATCCATATCAAGATTAACACCATGAAGGGTTGAAAACGATTGATTAGGTTGGGAAGATTGGGAGAAATCCATGTTAGGATGATATGACGACCCGCTTGGTGCTTGGTTTTGATTGATACTCGGACGACCCAGTGGGAAATATGGACGATTGACGTAAAATGGGTTTTGATTGTGGTTGGGTTATGGTAGTCGTGTTTCATAATAAAAACCGGGTGCTCGAAAACGAATACTCCGATTTTGTGGTGGTGTTACACCGGTTATTTCAAACGGTGGATCCGGTGAGAAATTCAAGTTCGGGGAATTTTGGGGAAGTCGGGATCGTCGGTTTTTTGAGTTGGGAGTTTTTCTTTGTGACATGATGAATATTGATGAGAAGTTGTTTGAATTGTATTTGAAATTGTGTGTTTAAAAATGTGTTTGAGGTTGATATTTATAATGTTGTAAAAGTGGTAAAGTTTTTTTTTATTTTTTTATTTTCGGTTGGATTTTGGCTTGTGAGTCGGTTGTCTCCTCAACCGAGTTTGGCACTTCTCTCCCCTCAACCGACCATCACCCTACTCCCTACAATGGCTCAACCGACCACAATCTTGCCCTCAACCGACCCCCACGACCTCCCATTGTATCCAGCCTTATTGGTAGCGGCTCAAATGAAAAAATCTAAAAAGTTTAGAAATTAATCTCAACTATTGATTTTGCAAGAATACCTAAGGTACCCATCTTATCATCTGTTCAAAATCATCCACTCTACTGCCCTTCCTTTGTAGAAAAATATTTTCGGACAAAGAGGCAGTTTGGTCATTTGACCCGTTTTTAATTTAACACTCAAACTTCAAATTCTCATAACTTTCAAACGACAAACTTTTACGAAAAAGATATTTCACCAAAGTTTTGGAATTTAATTCTCTTGAATTTGGTATGAATGTTAATATATAAATCGCAGTTTTTTTTTTTTTTTTTTTTTTTTTTTTTTTTTTTTTTTTTTTTTTTTTTTGATTTCAAATGGGTATAGATTTTCTTGAAATTGTCGGCATCTTCGACCTTAATTATGTCTAACTTAAAGGATAAATTAAGCAAAACTTAAAACACGAAAGTTGTAGCTTTTTGGGCATTCTTTACCCAAAAATTTGAATAACTCAAATACGATATAATATGAGTGAGATAACGGACTTTGAAAATGACGTTTTAAACATATTTAGTTCACACAATGTGTTTGATAAAATTCCTAAGAGAGATTTTTAAATGCATTAATTAGTGTACCACAATATATTTTTCATTATTTTTTAGTTATTTGAGATCGAGAGGTGAGATAGGGGATGAGGTTTGGACCTAAGGTATTTGTTTGTAGGATAATTTTTTATGGTTTATAAATGGTTGTGAAAAAATAAATGGCCAAATAAAAGTTTGTGAAAATTTGTTCATGGCATAGATGTAAGTTGATGATGAACAAAGTATGTTGCTGAAGAACAGTAATGAACATAATGGATTATGATGAATACTGATGAACAACATGTAGATTGATGTTGTCTTGTTCATTAGTTAGTCATCTTCATCAGTTGGTCTTATTCATCAGTTTCAGTTTTTTTATGAACAACACAATGTTAATCAGTTAGATCACGTTATTCATCAGTTTATCAGTTCTTTTTTGATGAACAACATTACAATGTTCATAATTTTTCTTTGATGTTGTTCATCAGTTAGATCACAATATTTATCAGTTATATCATTATGTTCATCAGCTCATCAGTTTTCTAAAAATTTAGACGCCTACCATACTACTCTATGATGGTCCTAAGTACGAATATCTACAGAAAGTTCTGAATGCTACCTGAAAGAGCCTCTATCTAATTTATCCCACGCCGAGGGTTCTCCCGTGTTAGCATTGACTTTGTCCCAATGCAATGGCTTAAGTTTGACCTGGCCCAATGGTGCTGCTATTGATGAAGAAGTCATACCACCTAATTTAGGCAGGAACAAGGGGACTGGAATTTCGGTAATAAAAAATTAATGCATTTAGTTCGTGTCTTATTTTTTGGGTAATTTTGTTCACATTGTTGTTTCTTTGGCAGGTGCAAGTTCTATATCAGTGTTCCTCACTGCAGTATGCAGTTTGCCTTTCAATTATGTGAAAAGTCAAATCCAGAAGATGCATCTTGATGCTGAAGGAAAACTCCTTTACACAAGATCTCTAAACTGCATGATGAAAACCCGCGAGGTTAGATGCATCTTAAGCACATGCTTATTTTTGAACTTTTTTCTGCATCTTAATTATAAATGCATATTGATTATAAAAGGAAAACCATTGAATTTTTCTTAAATCATAAGCTTATAATGAATTTTATTGGTCAATTAGGCGACTCTATTTGATCTATGGCAAATCAAAATTTTCTATCGGTCCAATTTGGTTTTTTCTCGTAGATTATTTTTAATGAAATGTTTCAGAAAACGTAATATCATATAATATAATGTAATATGATATAATAACATGGTATAATATAGTATAATATAATATAATATGATATATATGATATAATATAATATGATATAATTAATATAATGTAATACTGGGACGGTTAAAATAAAATATTCGTGAAAAGCGTAAAAAATATTAAAAAAATAGAAAGTTCTTAAAAAAAATTCCAAAAAACTCTACAAGATACAGGACGTTTGTGGATAAAAAAATTGTGATTTTTTTTTTTTTAAAATTTTTTTTTAAGTGCAGAGTTTTAATGCAAAAAATTTGTGAATAAAACGTTTGAGCATTAAATTTTGTAAACTGGTATTTTGTGTATCAAAAAAGTTTTTGTGCATTAAAAAAAGTGTAACAAATCAAAATAAAAAGAAAAATACTTCTTTTTTTTTATATAATTTTTACTATATACCAACACCTTTATCTTATGGAAAATTTTCATATTTGGAAAATCTTATTTTTTTCAAGTCTTTTAGCATTTTTTGTGAATATTAGTTTTTATTTTACTTTTTTCTATATAATATAATATAATATAATATAATATAATATAATATAATATAATATAAATGCTTCCCACTAACCCCTATGATTTGGCAATTATAAATACCAAGTCTTTAAGCACGCAACATAAGTAGAGGTTTAAGGAAAGCAATTATTTACGAAATCTGAGTTTGTAATGGAGAAAAATGTCATGTGTTTTATCTTGTTTTACATTTTATTTGCAAATCCAATGAATGTGATCGGTGTAGATGAATTATGCAATGCAGTTGGTAAAACTTTTGCCAACTCTCATTTTCTTTCGTATATAATTTGTATTGAATGATCAATAAAAAATTTGCTCAGAAAAACTTAAACTTGATTTTTGGTTTATTTATTTACTTGTTAGTTTTACTCTAACTTGTTTTTCAATTTTCGTGATAGGTGGTTTAAGATCTTATGCTTTTGATTTTAGTCCAAATCCTTGCAAAAGTGACATTTGTGCTCAAGCGTGCCTAGATCACAAGCCTCCTCGAGGAGAAATAAGATTTTCAACATGCGATACCAAGTTTTGCGTTTGTTGTATGAGTAATGTATGTTAGATTTACTATATCCCTTATAATGCAATATCATTATGGGAACTTAAATTTATGTTTTCTAAAATAAAGTTCGTTTCTAAAATGTCTATCGCTAATTGTATGTTGTGAGGAGTTGTAATCGTGTATACCTTTTGCACAACGTTGTTATTGAAGCTTGACTTTGTAGTAGGAGTGTTTGGGTTAGTAAATATATCCATCGTACTAACAAATGTGTTATGACAAAATAACTTTAAAATACCTTACAATAATAGTAAATTACACAAATGGTCCCTATAATTGGCGTTGAACTTCACCTTGAGTCCGTTGACATTTTCTTTGACTCGGATAATCCTCAACTCTGAAGCCCTTAACACCAAGAGTCATTTGACCAAACGGACACTGAGTTTGACCGTTTAAACCTTTCATGTGACTTGCACATAAGGGTAAATTTGACATTTCCTCTTTATTACTTTTAGTCGGTCTCTCCACCAAACACTTTTAAGTTATTGCGTACACACACTTGATTGATGGGTTTGATTGGTTATCAACTTGCTTTCATTAATAATCGACAATATTTAAGTTTCCATACCATATTCAATATTTAATATAAGCGTTTCTTCAAAGAAAAAAGTTGCAACTTTTGTATGCATAACCATTTATAATCTCCTTTATACTATACCCGTACTTCTTATTCTTTTTTAAAATAATATATTTTAAATTTATATACTCTTATCGATATTAACACTATATATTCTAAATTTATCTTCAATATTAACACTAAATATTTAAATTACGATAATGTAAAAAGAGCATTTTTATAACATACACAATTGCACCAAATAAAAGTTGCTTCAATATATAACGCTAAATATTAGCACTAAACATTTATAACTAGTTTAAGTTACATGTTGACGCAATAAATATAAGTATAAAACATCTCCAATATTAGCACTAAAAGTATATTTTACACTAGTTTAATGCAAAAAAGTACAAGAAACTAATATGTTCTCTAATGTTATCACTAAACATAACATTAATTTACTGCACTGAAGAATACAACAACAATTATAGTGCAACATTATTTATTGCACTAAAAGCTATTCATTATATTTTAACTCACTATATATAAACTACATTCGTATAATTGTGTAATGAATACAATTACAACGATTAAAGCAAGCATATTTTATAAAGATGCTAATTTTACACTATCATAGTGCAAAATTTAGTGTAATATATGTAACCTTTCTCAATTTATGACGTCAATATTTGATTTATTACATCATTTAATATTTTCATTTCGAGTATATTTAATTTTACGAATAACAGGATAAGCTCACTCGCATGTGTAAGTTAAACTTGAACCAAACGCGAGCAATGGCCGCTCTACACATTTCTAAGTATTTATATTATTTTCATATCAAACACAAAATAAAAAGACGATTTCCTAATGCTTGTGGGTAAAAGATCAAAATTTGTAGGTAATTGGCAAATACCCACATATTACCCACAGATATGTAAACATGGGTAAAACCTCCGACGATAATTGATTGCCCACAACATTTTGAGTCTGCAGGTATATTACCCACAACATAAATTTGGGTGATCATCTAAAGTCGGTGGAAAACTCTTTCATGGGATTTTTAGATACCACAAAAATACCCTTGAATTTGATCATGCATAATCAATGGGTAAATTTTCTTATGGATGTAGTAGTTTCTGAATCCGAGTGTAAATTTTAAATTGACCCGTGATAATCTTTGGGTAAATTCATGAGTAATTTACCCATCATATAATTATAAGGGTAATCAGTAGATATGTGTATATTACTATGATATATATAAATCCCTTGAAAAAAAACAAAATGGCTCATTTTTGCATAATCCATTTCATACAGATGGGTAACGAAATAAGAGTGCATGAACGGGAAAAAAATGCATTCATTAACGTAAGGAATCTATACTACTTAAAGTTTATCCCCCTTAATTTAATGTGCAAGGGGGGTTGTGCACAACCAAAAGTACCGTACATACATCTTTATGCATACCAAAATAACTACAAATGATTTCGGTTTAGTATGCCCTCATATTCAATGCAAATTCAGTTTGGTTTATGAAGAGGCTCGAGTTGAATAAAATTTCCAGTTTGGTTTATGAAGAGCCTCGAGTTGAATGAAATATATCCCTGGATTGAATGCTCGGACGTTCACACTAAACACGTATTCAATGTTGGAAGCACAAAAGGGCTGCCAATTTGCAACCTCAAAGAATATGGATCAATCTACAATTAAAACATTACTAAATGGAACATGCATAAATAAGCCTTACAACCCATTATCTGCACAGTCATTGTGGGTAGGCATACAAGTAAAAAAAGGACCGTTATCTCTATAATTATGGCCGTAGAAAACGGAGGACCAAATGCACTATTGTTACTAGACGAATTGAAATTGGATGAGACCGACACGATCGTAGTGATGCTTTGTACGATGTGGGATATAAATGCTCCTTCAGGCCGATACTTGAGCACTGATTTCTTGGTGTCCGATGCTAAAGTATGTTGACATCCATCACCATGTGTGAAAAACCTGAATAATGCCAACATGTAATACAAAAGTTATCAAATGTCTCTGTTGTTTGTCAATTTTTTCTTACATACTTTTTATGCAGGGAAATGTTATCCACTGTACCGCCAAGGCAACAGTAGCTCACAATTTCTTGAAGTTAAAAGAGGGTGCTATATATTCGGTCAAAAATTTTGTAGTCATGCAAAACAAAGAAGATTTTCGTATCAGGAAGGACGATACGTTCATGCTTGAGTTTAATGGATCAACAAGCATAAGGAAATCTTTGGTTATATCTTAGGGATTTGTTAGGTATCCGTTACAATTGGTTGATTTTGATCATATAAAGCCCACAGAAAACAAATATCTCATTGGTAATGTGCTGTTTGTTTAGGTATCTTAAAATTAATTGTTTTTAAATATTGTCGCTATAAAAGCTTTTACCTTTCAGATGCTGTAGGTTATGTGACAAATGTGGGTAGGATGAACTACACCAAAACAGGAGCCAAAAACCTTGATTTCTACTTGGCGAATCATAGGTTGAAATTTATATTTGTTGCAAAGGATGTTGTGAAAATGAAATTTTTTTTGCCAATATGTATTAGGAAACTTACTGTTCTTTTGTTTCGATTCCCTTTGTAATCAGGGGCCAGTCCATACGGGTGACCCTGTGGGGAGGGCTTGCTGATGTGTTGATTGAGAAGAAGGCGACGCACGTTGGCATGTGTCCTGTTGTGGTGACTTCAACCTCTGCAAAGCAATATAACAGTAAGTGGCTTATGGACTATTTACCTTTTGCATGCTCAACACTTTTCATTTACACATTTAACCTTTGATATTACCTTCTAGATAAGCTCTATCTATCCAGCAGTTCATCCACCCAACTCCTAGATTCCGTCGACATTCCTGCGATTAAAGAATTGAATTCAGAGATTTGGTGAGAAGCTAATTCTTATTATTGAATATATCCTAAAACCAGCAAAATTTAACAAATCATATAATTGTTTGTTAGCATCACTGATGCTTCAAAAGGATCTTTGCGGGTAGACAGCTCTGAACCAAGAGAAGGATCTATCGAGAATCTTCTTATGTGGGCCCGAAATAAAAGGAATGATGTATGTATTATTATGCAGTCGCTATCTCTATATTATCTTTATAGTTCACAACATTTACGAATCTAATTTATACACAGTCTGCCGCTTTCATAATTAAGGCCAAGATTGATAATGTGCGTACTAGAAAGGGATGGAATTTCCCATCGTGCGGGGGAGACAACTGCAGGAAAGGGGCTACTAGAAAGAATGGGAGATTTTGGTGCGAGTCATGCAGCAGACCAGTTGAATACCCGGTAATAAGGTAATGCCATATTTGCATTTTATATTTTGATTGTTTGAATGTATTATATAAAATTGCTCACCTTGACATTTACCATGCGCTGAATGTTTCCTTTAGGTATCGTCTTGAACTTGGTATCTCTGATGCTACCGAGCAGACTGTGGTGGTCCTTTTTGATGATGCGTCCGTTGGATTGATCGGGTTCCCAGCTTCGGCGTTAGTGTCGGATGAGGATGAGGTACAGTTATAAATCCCCGCCTAATTACACACTATTACATCGTTCCCATTACTCACGGCTTACTCTACAGGGTTCAGACGATCATGCAAACTTGCCATCACCTATATCTGACCTCATTGGGACAACACACATGTTTGAAATCAAATCTCACACATATTATGAATATGGAACATTCGATAGTTTTACGTGTTGGGAAGTTGACCCGCATAATACATCAGCTGAACCCAGAAGCGCAATCACCGTTGATAATGAAACCGCTGTTACATGCTCATCATCCAAGTCACCCGCTCGGTCGCCAACCCTCACTACACCGTCCAAGCCTGCAGAGGATAGGAAACGGAAAAGGTAGTCGAAACCAATAAAAAGAAAACAATACAACATGTATTTGTATAAAGTCACTTACTGATAGAATTCCATTGTTTGCAGGGTGGTTGTTGATGATTCAACTACAGAACATGAACTGCTGCCGGTTAATGATGTACAAGGTGATGCGTCTGATATTGCAAGTAATAATACATCTTCAACATCCAGCCCACCGTTCAAACGACTGATAAAGACCAACCATGCAAATGATAATAAAGATGATAGGTTAGCCATCTTAAAACATTTGGGTGACAACAAAATATCTTTACCCTATCTATCTTACTACTACAGTACATCTGACATAATAATCATGTTCCGTTGTATGCAGTGTTGATATTGATAATTTGGACGCGGTTGTTGAACTGATAACTGTCGACATTGAGCAGGATGGTGATAACAACACCCTGCCCATCAAGAAGAAACAGAGACGGTTAGCACATATTGACTTACACTTTTTTCCGCTAACCCTTTTACGTTTGCCTGCATAATAACACGTTTCTCCCTATATATTTTGTAAACAGGTTTGTGGTTGAAGAATCTGAATGACCCCAGCCAATGAGCGCCCCATCAAGCCTTTATAAAACGAATGCTTTTGACAATAATAATACATTTGATAAAAACTACTCTTGGGATTTTGTTTTACTTTTGTTTTAATTGTTGTTTGGAAGACACAATAATTAGCCGTTCCATTACATTTGGTTTTGTTTTTTTCTGACAACATGTTTTGGTTTGCCATCAAACAAAATATTGTTTGTTTTTGTGCTAAACTCCATTTCAGGTACCTCCAAGATGAACATAATGTGGCTTTGGACAATTTCTACATGAGATCAAATAGCTATGTGTGTTAGTAATGTCAGATGACCATGAAAGCAATTGTGGTTCTTTTGATTTTTCCATCAGACATTGTTACCAAGTGTAATGTTTAATGTACAAGATATTTGTTTAGGTATCTTAAAATTATTAATCTTTTTTCAGTTTCTCCATCAGACATGGTTACCAGGTGTAATGTTTCACGAACAAAATAAATATGTGAATGAACCATATATTTATATTAATGAAAATAATCTCTATGTCGTTTACTACTTTTCCTGTTGTATCCCCTTTTTTAATCACTCCTATAACCCTTTCATGTGATGAACATGTAACCAAACATCCAATTAATGAATCCTATTTCTGTATAATTCTCTAACTCTCCTATAGTATCCCCTATTTTCATTCACTCATATAACCCTTTAAATAATTGATCAACTTAAAGTACACAACGGGTCATCTAAATTCATGAATACATGTGATTGATTCATTGTGAATACTTAATAAAAAGTTTTTCAAAACCTCCGGAAATTACCCAAATGTTAGGACGATGTTGTTTTAAATCTCAAATGATACAGATATTGAAGATGGTTATGCTGCTTAATGCAATCACCAAGATTGCCTAAAATCGACTTTATTATATACCTAATGAATTAAATAATGACTGTAACATTATGTTTGGTATGAATTATATGAGTTTGAAACCCTCCTTCTATTTATATGTATTTATACCATCCACTACATATGTTTACTTTACACATACATTATTATTTTATACATGACAAGTGTGATATAAACTTATCTTATAAGGCAATTTTTTAAACATGTTTATTCCTGCATTATTTTATAACAATTAATAGTTTCTTACTTTCTACATATGTTATATAGATGAACCATCCTGAATTTGTGTGTTATACATAACAAGTTATTATTTTATATTGGAAAAAAATCAGTCTCATTATTAAAGCAATAATAAGAATCATAAAAACCTGTAGATACTTACCATAGAAGCCTGTTCATTGTTCATTACACTTATTGCATCAGTTCACCACTAGAATCCCAAGAGATGCTTTAATATACATCTTGCTTCTATATCTTTCCAAACCTGCAAGGTTATGTGTTGCATAATTGATACATATCATCCAAATACTAAATGAATACAGGTACATTTCAATTTAACAAAATACTATACCTCCCAATTATGTATATGATTAAATCCATATTTGTTTTTCCGTTACAGGGTCAGAAAATGATCATGCTCATGTTCCATCCCTGTCAGACATGTTGCACAAATCTTTCGTTATTGATTCGAAAACAATTGTCAGTGAAAGTGGAATAACACAAAGCTATTGTGGTTTGCGGCTAAATGAAACTGTCAAATCATTTACAGGTATACACCAGCGCCAAACATTCACTTGCATTATTATAGTGCAACATTGTTGCAACAATTGATACCTGATTCGCGTGTTCACCGTAATTTGTTAGGACAAACATCACGCTCAGGGGGTGATTTACCAGATATGACAGCGAATCAAATGGCTTATGCTTCAAATCAACCCTTTATGTATAAAAAAAGAAGATCAGCAGGTGTTTAACTAACCAAATTACATTTGGCACACAATTGTTTCCGTAATAATGAATAATACCTTAATGTTATTCATACAGGGACGCTCTCACAGCGTGCAGCTAAAAAAAAAGCACACGGAGCCGCACATGCATCTGCAGGTAATTTCATATTTAATAATTCATGCCTTATGTTATTTGATGGATAAAAATGTTGTTATTCCCAATAAAATTTACCTTTTTTGGCAAGGTGTTTCCGTTGTTTACCATGATATTGGGCATCCATCATTTGAGTGTCAAAATTGCAAAGCGATTATGTGGTATGAGGAGAGAAGCGATAAATCAAAGAGCGCCTCCAACCCAACTTTTTCCATTTGCTGTCAAGAGGGAAAACTTCTTTTTCCAAGATTTAATGAAACGCCTTAACCTCTTAAAGAGTTTATGGACTATAATAATCCTGCAAGTTTAAGATTCAAAGACCAGATCATGGTATATAACGGCATGTTTTGTTACACATCTTTTGGAGCAAGAATAGACCATTCAATTAACACGGGCAGGGGTCCATATACCTTTAGAGTAAATGGCCAGAGCTATCATCGAATAGGTTCTCTTCTTCCAACACAGGGAATTCAACCTAAATATGCACAACTATACTTTTTTGACACTGGAAATGAAGTGAATAACCGAATGAGAGCTTTTATAGACAAATATGGGGGATATGTGTTAGATCCAAGTATAGTAGCGAGCTTAATTAAAATGTTTGATCAATCAAATTCAATTGCTAAGGCATTTCGAATGGCTCGGGATTGGTGCGAGAACCACAATGCAGCCACCTTTCAACTACGGCTGATAAGTGGACATACTACATCTCGGCAATACAACGCACCAACCGTGGCCGAAATAGCAGCTCTAATTACTAATGACTTTGGTGATGGTATTCCTACAAGAGATATTATTGTAACTAACAGGGATGAAGGTTTGAAACGTATTTCTGAGTTGCATTCAGAATACATGTCACTTCAATATCCATTGTTATTCCCATATGGGGAAGAAGGATTTCATGAAAAGATACCATATTACAACAACATGTCTGTACGCAAGACCAAAAGGGCTTTTGTCACAATGAAAGAATACTATTCATATATCATACAACAGCGAAATAACCAAGGTACTACACTGCTTAGAGGTGGGCGATTATTCCAACAATACTTGGTGGATTCATATGCGGCTGTTGAAGAACAGAGGCTAAAATGGACCAGAAAAAATCAAGATACGTTACGCGTTGATCTATATCATAATGTTTGTGACGCTGTAACAAGGGGGGATACAAGTGCAGCAGGACTGGGAAAACGAATCGTTCTGCCAAAAAGTTTTATAGGCGGTCCAAGGTATATGATGCAAAACTACCAGGATGCAATGGCTATATGCCGGACGTATGGGAATCCAGACCTGTTCATCACGTTCACTGCTAATCCAAAATGGCCCGAGATTGCAGAAATGCTAAAGCACGTCCCGGGCCAAAAAGTACATGACCGTCCAGAAGTGGCAACACGTGTGTTCAAGATTAAACTTACTGAACTGTTAAACGACCTTACAAAAATTCATATTTTTGGCAAGTCACGAGGAGGTAAACAAAAATTAACCCATACTTTTAATCTGTTTACTCTTTTATATATACATTGTGTATTATCTTATGTTTGTTTACGATTATATTTCAGTTGTGTATGTCATAGAATTTCAAAAACGTGGGCTGCCACATGCTCATATCCTACTGTGGCTAGAAGAAGAATTGAAATGCAAAACCCCATCCCAGATAAATGATATAATTACAGCTGAGATACCATGTCGAATCAATGATCCGGATGGGTATAAAGTAGTAACTGAGTTTATGTTACATGGACCTTGCGGTAAAGATGAAAAAAAGCCCCATGTACAACTGAGGGTAAGTGCTCAAAACATTTTCCTAAACCTTTTGTGGTTGAGACAATTGTTGATAATGATGGTTATGCTATTTATCGCCGGAGGAATAATAACGCTCACCATATAAAAGGGAAATTCAAATACGATAACAGATATGTGGTGCCTCACAACCGTTATCTTCTCATGAAATACCAGGCCCACATTAACGTGGAATGGTGCAACAGATCCAAAGCAATTAAGTACTTATTCAAGTACTTAAATAAAGGTCCCGATAGAGCCACAATTGTTATACAAGAGAATGTTAAAAATGATGGTGATACAGCAAATGTACAAGTTTTGGAGGTTGACGAAATAAAGAACTATTTGAATTGTCGTTTTTTAGCTCCATGTGAGGTGGTGTGGCGTTTGTTTTCATACGACATACATTTCTCATATCCGTCTGTTATGAAGCTGAATTACCACTTGCCGAATCAGCACGCAATCACACTACGTGATTCGGAAAGCTTGCCCGCCCTAATTCAAAGAGAAGGTATCGACATGACCATGTTCACTGATTGGTTTGAATTAAACAAGCATGATACAGATGCGAATCAGTATACGTATGCTGAGATACCTACACATTACGTGTGGCATGAGAAAGACAAACTGTGGAAAAAACGCAAATTGCAAAAATGCATCGGGCGGATTGTTTACTCGAACCCGGCATCTGGAGACCGATATTATCTTAGAATGTTGTTGAACATTGCAAGAGGTCCTGATTCTTGGGAAAAACTCATGACTGTTCACGACAAACTATGTTCGACTTTCAAGGAGGCATGTTTTGTGTATGGCCTCTTAAATGATGACACGGAATGGACATATGCTATATCAAAAGCAAGTGTATGGATGTTTGGACCACAGTTACGTGACATATTTGTAACAATTTTAATATTTTGCGATGTTAGCAGACCTTTAAAATTTTGGGAAGAAAATTGGAAGTTTCTATCAGAAGATCTTCTACACAAGAAAAGGAAAATGTTCAATTATCCTGACTTGGAGTTGACGGACGAGCAACTAAAGAACTATTGTTTGATAGAGATCCAAGAGTTATTAAATAGAAATGGTAGATCTTTATCTGAATTCCAAGACCTACCAGTGCCTGACCCAAGGTTACTAACCAACATGGACAATCGTCTCATACGTGAGGTGTTGAATTATGATATGAAACAGAGTAAGATTGAACATCAGCAACTTCATTCATTGTTAAATCCCGAACAACGTTTAATCTATGAAGAGGTGATTGAATCTGTCCATGGTAAAAAAGGGAATTTTTACTTCGTATACGGTCCAGGCGGAACTGGAAAGACGTTTTTATACAAGAGTATCATCTCAAGATTAAGATCGGAATGCATGATAGTGCTCGCTGTTGCATCTTCAGGTATAAATTTATACTATGTTTTAAACAGTCAACTATTTTAAAATGGATAAAAATTTGTTACTGATTAACACTTTCAATTTGGGTAGGAATAGCTTCATTGTTACTACCAGGTGGGAGAACCGCGCATAGCCGTTTTGTTATACCGCTTGAATTATTAGAGAACAGTACATGCGGCATAAAACAAAATACACATATGGCTGAACTCATACAGGAAGTTAAACTTATTATATGGGATGAAGCTCCGATGACTCAAAAATATGCTTTTGAAGCATTGGATAAGACGCTCAAGGATATTTTAGGATATCATGATCCTGACAGTAGGAATCGAATATTTGGAGGAGTGACAATCTTGCTTGGAGGTGACTTTCGACAAGTTTTGCCAGTTATACCAAAAGGAAGCAGGGCAGACATTGTTCAATCGTGCATAAACCAATCTGAACTATGGAAGCATTGCAAAGTATTTAGACTTACATGTAGCATGCGTGTCAACGAGTATACTGAGAATGGGGAGCTTGATACTCGAAAACAAGATTTCAATAGATGGGTTTTGGCTGTGGGGGATGGAAACGTGCCGGCAAAATGCAAAGAAGGAGAGGACGACCCAAGTTGGATTGACATTCCTGAAATGTTCCTAATTAAATCGTGGGATTGTCCAATAAAACAGATTGTCACAGAGACATACCCTGATTTTACAACGAGGCAAACCGACGATGTGTACCTCAAAGAAAGGGCAATACTAACTCCTCGGAATGATGACGCTGATGACATCAATGAGTACATGTTTAAACAGTTATCAGGGGAATCTGTT
Source organism: Chrysanthemum seticuspe (assembly GCA_019973895.1). Classification (NCBI taxonomy): domain Eukaryota; kingdom Viridiplantae; phylum Streptophyta; class Magnoliopsida; order Asterales; family Asteraceae; genus Chrysanthemum; species Chrysanthemum seticuspe. Next base: position 14,326,256 of record BPTQ01000008.1, read on the forward strand.
ACATACAACAGCGCGGATGAGATTTGCAAGGCATCTACAGATAGCCTAGAACAGCACGAACACTATCCGATTGAATTTCTTAATTCCTTAAATTTCCCCGGTATGCCCCCACATGCTCTTCACTTAAAAAAGGAATTGCCAATTATGCTATTGCGGAACATCAATCCAACCAAAGGGTTATGTAATGGAACAAGGTTGCTCATCACAGATCTAGGCCAGTTTGTTATTCACGCTAAGGTGCTTACAGGTTCAAATATAGGGGATAACGTTGTTATACACAGGATTATACTGACATCAACGCAATCCAAGTGGCCATTTATTCTAAAACGGCGACAATTCCCTGTAAGACCATGTTATGCAATGACAATTAACAAAAGTCAGGGTCAATCACTTAATTACGTTGGCCTCTATATGCCTACTCCCGTATTCAGCCATGGTCAGCTTTATGTGGCGCTATCTAGAGTTACCAGCCCTGACGGCCTTAAGATACTAATGGTTGAAGACAAGGACCCAGAGCTTAAGAATTGCACGCATAACATTGTTTTCAAAGAAACATTCAGCAACCTAACGTAGGAACTATATGCGATGTTCAAACAACAGTTATTTATTATTACTTGGTTGTTTGCCACGAACACTCATAATGTGCATCAGTGCATGATATTGTTCCAACTCTTAACATGTATTCATACTGCACCACGGTTACTCTTTAATCAAATAACCACAAACTGTAGTAGGCACGACTTAACTATACACCTTAAAAAAAAATTACTATGATACACTTAGACTCAGACGTTAAAGACACCAAACTGTAGTCAGAAAGCCAACCACCTTCAAACACAAATAACCACCAATAATACAAAACCAACTTCTCGATCCCTCAATCTACTCATCGCCAGAAACTAAGACAAACAGAACGCACACCCAAGATTAACAAGACTCAGCCGAGAGAATTGGGTGTGACCAGAGCAGGTATTCACACCTCTCAAGGAGGCAGATCAAGAAGTTAGTCACACCGTTTGCACCCTCTCGACCAAAGAAAAGTTGATCTTAAAGGAAATAACATAAACTTACCGTGCTATAAAGAAACCAACCACCTTCAAACACAAATAACCACCAATAATTTAACACCAACTTTTCAATCCCTCAGCCTACTCATTGCCAGAAACTAAGACAATAGCTAAACAACCACAATTAACGGATTAAACATAACACACACCCAAGATTAACAAGACTCGGCTAAGAGAATTGGGTGTGACCAGAGCAGGTATTCACACCTCTCAAGGAGGCAGATCAAGAAGTTAGTCACACCGTTTGCACCCTCTCGACCAAAGAAAAGTTAATCTTAAAGGAAAGAACGTAAACTTACATTGCTGTAAAGATAAATGCGGAAACGAGTCACAACACTCTTAGTTAAGAGATATTGATTAAAGAATATGCCAAAATGAATAGCCTCCGATCTGAAGAGGGTCTCAACACAAACAACCTTAATCACCAATAACCCATTTAACCTGCACAACGATTACACCAACCACCACCGTGATCACCACAACTCTCCTCATCACCACCGCTTTCGCTGTATTATTATTCCCATCCACCATAACGCGCCACCACACAGCCACCATCATTCACCACGCGACACCACTAACCAAGCTAAAACACCCCACCATCATCCTCATTTCATCAGATGCTTACCGGTTTTAAGTTTAAGTTTCTTCCTGTATATTACAATTAAAATTGTCACATAAGGAGCTTAAAATCAAGTCAACAAATTTTCTAATAACCAAAACTTAACTATAAACCTTAAAACAACCAAAATTTCTCCTGAGAAAATCATACTCATTCTCAACACATAATTGGACTTTCAAAATATTAATTGTAAATGGTTTTGAACATTATAAGATTCGTTAAAAACAACAATCCAAAGTGATAAAGAAATTCATGTTCTTTGTTTCAAGACACCATCATCATCCTAAACACTATCCATAAAAAACTTCAAACTCTTAGAAATTTCTACCGATAAGTAAAACATATGCTTATTTGTTCAATTTAATCGAAACAAAAATAAACCCATATCATTCTTAAATCAATAAACATCATAAACCAAGTAACACTCAATAAATTCAAACATTTAAATATGCACGCTTTAATTTGATCATAATGAAATCGAATACCTGAAATATTGGAATCAATAGACAGATAATCAGATCCTTTATCATAACCCTCAAAAAAAATATATTGATTACTATTAATCTTGATCAATTTTGCCTTAGATTAAAAACCCTAAATATGTTATTTAGGCGTTATTCCGTATTTTTACCAAGTGTGAGAGATGTGTGAGAGAAAAAGTCAAACGGGTTATACTTTACCCTTTTTAATATATATTAAAAAAAATTAATAATAATAAAAATGAAAATACTTAAACATAATCTGATTATAACATAAATATAACTTATCATAGATCAGTTCCTTCCATTAAAAAAGTTAAACAAGTTACATAACCATCATTGACATAAAACCTACATTAACCCAACCAACTACATACATCAAAAGACAACAGAAACTACCCAGCATGCCCTAATCTTCATCATCAGAACTTTCAGCTTCTCCATAAGCTCCTCCTTCTCCAACAAGCTTTGACGATACAAAACAAGCAGTTGAGCCAACAGATCAAGTTTCCTGCGCTCCTTCAGTTGTATTTCAAGGATAGCATCATGACCAGTTGCTGCCACGACATTGAAACGAGAAAAAGTGATAGCCGTCTCATTGATTGTCTGCTCCTGTTTGTCAATCACTGCCCTTAACTGACTGCTCTCCTCCCCAATACGAGCAATAAAAGCTTCCTCCTCTGCTTTAGCGTGAGTTATCAGTAGCCTGAAAGCATCAACAAGTTTTCCAGTTTGAGTGAGAGATTTCAATTCATCGAGATTTGGTGTGGCTGACATTTTGATTTTAGAGTTACTGTGGATAGAGTTGTGTGTTAAAATTAGGGTTAGATGTAATTGATCTTCGATTATATATACACAAAATTGTGTGGTCATTATAATTAAGGTGGGTATACAAGAATTTGCAAATAAAACAACACAAACACAATAATTAAGGTTCGTAAATAAGAAGTTGCAAAAAAAACAACAACACAAAGACACTGAAGAGGCATTGGATCATTTAATTTGGGTGTTACTGGAGACTTTGAAGTTTCCATGCATAAATGAGAAATGCAGTATTTAGGAAGATGTCCAACATTGCAATATAACACCCTCAATTATACATTTGATATAAAACAAACCCTGCATACACAATGCATTACAATTAACGTCCTAACCTTAAAATACATGCTTATAATTTATAAATCTCCGTTAATTAAAAATTTCGTAATAAAAAAAACAAGCAAAAACACTAAAAATTTTAATACCATCAAACATATCTAAATAAAATTTACTAATTAAACTCATTCATTTTTTTAGCATTTGACTCTTCCTCACGAACACCGTCTTTAGCTTCCCAAAACAAAGTAACTAATTTTTCAAGCATTACACGATGCCTCTCTTGCGTCTTTCTCAAAGCATCAATCGAATCTAAAGCTACGCCACGATGACCTAACGCTTCCATGTTCAAAATCATCGTGTTGTTTTTAGCCATTACACGCCTCAAATGATGACAACAATCAAAAAGCAACTTTGATAATGCATCATCTTCACATGCCTGTTGCACAAACCACAAACGCATACAATCATGCAATTTTGATGATCCTGAAATATTCATCAAATTCTCTAACAACTCAAAATTTGCCATTGAAGAGTACAAATAGTTATATAATTCCTAATAACAAAAGACACAAATAAATAAGAAACAAAACACTTATGTAACTTACTCAAATTAAAATACTACATATGAAAAGACTATGTTAATAAAAACTTTTAATGGAAATAAAATAATGTAAATACAAAAGTAATTATAACATTATTAGGCATCTAAGTATAGATTCCACAAAGATAATATAAACTAAAATAATGATAACATTATTAGCCATCTAAATAATAAATAAAATGCAAATTCTCTAACATGTATCTAAATACCATCATATACAACATTATTGGTAAAAACATGAACCCTCAACCACTAGACCGGGCATCGCACGGGTTGAATGAAGCCTCGTTCAATTAAATAGTTGACTGTAATCTACAAAATGGATCCACCATTTATCACAAACATAAATCACAAAAAAAAAAAAAACAAATGACTAACATATGAAAGTTCTAAAATCAACATAGTGCATGAAAAGTTACATATTTGTGCGTTGATTCAAATATTAATCTACCAAAGCAGTTTCCTGACTTCCTCATTCCTGCCGGGGTGCTCAAACATGATGTCCATTTCTCCTTTGTGTGGCAGATACATTGAATCTCAATTCCTAAATAAAAACAATGTAACTTTAAATTACCAAATTTCATGAGAATACTTGAACTAACAAGAACAAATTTAACAATGGGATAGAATGGTGACGAAATATATAAATTCTCGAGAATCATTAGGTTAAAAACCTGAAGTTGTAAGGTAACCTCTTTCAACAATCGAACATCTATAGTAAAATTGGGTGACCTTGCCATAGTCGATATCTATCAAGTGAAAAGAAATTCTGGTGTGCATACTAGTTGGAATACATATTATAGCTTGAATAAAGATGAATAACAAATACGTACTTATCAAAAGCAAACAAACCTTGCATCAACAATTGATGATAGAAAGTGATGCATCGTCTTCTATATGTTTGAATAATAATAATGGCAACTGCAAAGTCAATGTCTTCAAGATATAGAATAAGATTGAAATAGACGGTTAACAGGGGATGATGAATTTGTGGGGATCGAGAAGTTGAGATAAAATTGGATTTTCAGTTGGATGAGTTAATAAGAGTGGTGGCAATGGGGCTCGGTTTGGGTTGGCATGGAGCACCCCGATCGGCATGAGCATTGCCACTAATTAGGCATGGATCGGTGTGGCATGGTTTGTGTGGAATTCGGTATAAAACACCGAATTGGTATGGAGTTTGGAGAAGCAAAATATAGCCGTTGCATTAATTAGGCATAGTTATTATTGGTGGGTAATAGATGAGGTATGGGTTAGGCATGGTTGCCACTAAAAATCTATTGTTAGGTATGAGATGAGATGGAAGGATGTTATTGGTGGGTGATTAGGCATGAAAAATCTTGTTAGGCATGGTTGCCACCACCCTAAGGATTATTGTGAATTAATTGTGAAATTTTAGATGGGCGCTGATTTTTGGCACTATAATTTTAATGTGTTTTCTCAAAAATGATAATATCAAAAATTAACTAGTACTTTGTAGATACGTATCTCGACATAAAATGATGAATATGTAAATTTTCAAGTTATGGCTTTTTCTTTACTTTACTTAAATATTTAAAATTACGTTTCTTACCCAAACAACTGAAAAAGTGACTTGTGCAAACATAAGAATGAAATACTAAAGACAATGTGTCACATATTGTAATCTAACGTTGCATTTATCTTTTATAAGTTTGCGGTTTAGTTCAATTAAAATCATTACTTTTATGGTGACGATAGGAAACCATTTACCCTTTATATGGATGAACTATAAATAAATGGAAACCACTCCCCGCCCCGCCATCCTTAGTCATTTCTAGAGATCACCACTAGCAACAATTATTGTTTTCTCCGTCCTCACAAATGTCCTATCATTATAAAAGTAGGGAAATGTTTTTAAAATGTATTATACTTGTCATTATTTGCTTTTGTGAGTAACGAACTAATTTTTTTTGCTTTTGTGGGTATTTTTCTTTCAAATTCATCGTTTTTTTGGTATTTTGCGAAATTTTTGGACATTTTTTCCACTCTTAGCTAATAGAATTTCTTTTTCCCGAAAGGCAAAAATATCACATAGTACCCTAAAAAGGATGAATATAAAAGAAAAGTCCCCACAAAAACAAAAAAAATTGTTCGCTACCCACAAAAACAAATGGTAACATATATGATACCTTTTAAAAACATTTGCCCTTATAAGTACATCATCTTTTCTACGCGATTGGCCTACAGGACTAACCGTGGATATACAATTACCAAAAAAATTTACGCCTAAAACTAACAATAAAAATTTACCCACTAAAATTATGGTGAGTAAACTTGTGCGTAAATATTTACCCATTGATTACCAACGGAAAATACCCACAAATGAAAGAGATTTTCATGCTTCGTGGGTAACAAAAATTTACCTATGACATTTCCCACATGTTTTTCCCATGATAATATGTATGTGGATAGTTTGTGGGAAAAATTTTAGCGGTAATATTTCACCCACAAATTACACACCATGTTTAACTACGTGGGTACTTTCATGGGTAAATCCATGTGAAATTTGTGGGAAACTGTTGTCATGCTTTTTAATTAGTAATTTGTGGGTAATTCATGGGTAATACGTGGGGGAATACCTACGAATCAACATACGTGGGAAATTTTCGTGAGTATTTGACTGAATTCTTGTAGTGTATAAGTGGCCCGAGCTTATTAACTAACAAAAAGATCGCCGTGATGGGTAACTGGTTAGATTATGTTGACCCTAAAACAATTTTTGTCCATTTTTTCAATAAAGAATGTATCAAATATGATCTTAAAAACTATATACTTCAATAATTATCTGATTTCTAGAATAAAATGAGTTCGGAGGGGAATCTATCTACTTAAACTTTGAATTGCTTGATAAAGAACATCGACAACCCTTATAATTTATAAATTTTTGCCACACCTCTTGCATTATGATATGATAGCTTATGTTTTACGCATTATTGAAGGACAATAAATTCGAAAGGGAGAAGAGGTCGGAAGCTATAGTGGACCACAATCTCAACAAAAATTACAACATGCAATAAGTGGAGACGATGATTAAGGTAGCATTATTATGTACCCAAAGGTCACCAGAGGACCGACCCACAATGTCACAGGTGATGAGAATGCTGGAAGCAAAAAGGTTTGTTGAACGGTGGAAGAATGGCAAAATGTTGAAGTTACAAGTAATAGAGAGTATGATCAGTTACAAAGAAGATTTGCTATGATCAATAACAAATAAAATTTGACTAGACAAAGACTCGGTGTACAATCATAGATTATCTGGTGAAGGATGAAATAATAAACACTATCTTACAAAAGACGGACTTGTTATCATATTAAGTGATAGCTAATGGGCAGGTTAGCTTCATAAGTTAAATTGTAATAACCAAAGAAAATGCGAAGAGTTATAAATAAGGGTTTTGCTAACGACTACCCTTAGGGATGTGGTTAACATGATGTATTTTATTACATGGTTATGAATGAATGATTATGATTGTTTGATAATTCTGAAAAAGATCAGCACAATCCTGAAAAATATAGAACCACATCAAACAACTAATTATGATTGGATGATTCAGGTCATTACAATGAATTGTAATAAAAATAAACTTGTTAACCACATCCCTAAGGGTTGTTGTTAGCAAAACCCAATAAATAATACCAACTTATGATAACAAAATTGAGAAAATCAAATGTGAATCTAAGATATGAAAATTTGTAACAAAAATAAAATGAAAAAAAGCTTGTACGTTCAAAGCTATAAATAACTCCGTTTTTAAAACCACATTTGTAGTAATATATGCTTGTAAAGAAAGAGCAAGATGATAGAAGCTAAAATGTTGAAGGATCAAAGGGATTATTTGATTTAGTCATACGCGTAATACCTTTATTGATCAAGAAACTGAATTCTTGCTACATCAATCAAACTATCTCCATCTTTTCTTGCATCTCGATCATGAATTCCCAATTTCTTCTTAACTCCATTTTAACTAATTTAGGATATTCGGAATTTCGGATATGTAAATACGATATCCAAAATTTCATATTAGTTTTGAACACCCGAATACGCAAGTCGTGGACGTTTACCCAATCAATCCTTGAATAACTTTGAACTAAACGAACCAAGAAAACCCTAGAAACTCTTTCTTTATTATGTCCGATAACCACAACAATCCGAGAACCACAAGATAGTCTTGTCCGATATCGGACAATTCTGTGCGATATGTTTCTGTCTTGTATTCTGCCCGCGAACACAGTAACCAAACAAGCCCTTAGCAGTTTCAATTCAACTTGGAATATGCTGGAAAACTAGTATCTTTAACGCCCTAGTAAATACCTTGTATGATCAAACAAGTTAGGGTTCTAAAGACTGTTGCAAGTCGATTCAAAACCTAATCGTTTTAGGGTTTTAATCGACTGAAAAACTGAGGTGAGGTGATCGGTTGTATATGCTGAGAATAAGGAGTAATACATCAGGTTTGAGAGGTAGGGTATGAGTATATATAGCTCAACAACCCTAGCTTTTCTTGGGCTCAAAACTTGAGCTCCAAGCTTCACCCTTTCCTAATCCAATTACAATTACAACAAGCCCATGGCTTGTTCCCCATACGACCCACTTTGGAAACAACCGGCCACAGGATCATGATGGGTTTAATAATCGGATCTCATACAAAAACGGGTCATGCAATATTCAAACGGGTCGAATAATAGTTCAAGTAGTAAACGCGTTTAAACGTACTCTCGTGTTTAACGTGTGTGCCCCCATAGGCTCATACACTTCTAGTCGTTTTCGTGCGTATCAACTCCCACAATCCAACAGCTCCCGCTTGGGAATTGGAGTAGCGAATAGCACAAAAACCAACGACGGAAACGCCTAGGAACGCTCTCACTCGATTTTTAACTACAAGTTTCTGAGATATAGTTTTATAAAATCTTCTCAGTAGCATGGTAATGAATGTATTGCTTTTAATCATCCTTTGTTATATATACCGTTAAACCATGGATATGGATCCTAACTCATTCCATATAGCTTAACCATTTAGAATCTCATTATAGAATTTAATCAGATATACCAAATGTAATCAAGTATCAACTTGCATTACCCTTTGGGTTCGGCCGAACAGTTATCTTATTAATTCTGGAGATGCGCCATGGTATCTTTATGCACATATCAAATGGAGTAACAAATTCTTTATTGACTAGAAGTGTTGTGGATGCTGCTTCACATCACTTCGAAATATAGCTTTTATAACTACCTTATCCAGGATAGCGTTTGGCTTATACTTACAAAAGTGATATCTACACATAACAGAACTTGCTTGTATCTCAAGTCTAAGGACGACTTTAACAAGCCGTTTTCAATATTTTACTTCTGACAAGGATCCAAAAGTAAATGTTTGAAAGTTGGGGTATCCAATATGCATCCCTTGTGAATACATATGAGTTTGGTGGGAATAATCCACATTCTCGTTAGAATATAACCAACACTCACATTTGCCTTACTTAACAATATTCCCATATTGTTAACCGACAATGGACATATTTAGAAATTAGAACAATAAAATTATTCAAGGATTAAACATACAAATATAGGATAACAATTATTATATGAATGAATAACAAATACCAAGTATCTTTATTCATCATAAAGTAAAAATTGTCTTACAATCCCAATTATCCAAATACTAAAAACAAATATGCATGAGACTAATTAGTAAGTTGAAGTCTAATGTTTTCAACATTCTCAACCTTTCTTTACAAGAAAAACTAAATAGTCATCTGAGTAAACTTTCCGAATACTTGTTTCAAATTTCACATATAGTGAGGGATTTGAAATATATGATGAGTGTCTTATCTCATATGCTCATACTATTGCAAGCATCATAGTATGGAGATGTCGCCCTACCTTGCATGAGGCATTAGAAGTCAACGACACACTGACAATCATCATTACAGTTTCTTAAAATGTAAAGTATTCTTATTCCTTAATGTATAATGCAGCAATGTTCTACGTTGAGCCTATCTAGTTAGCGAATTTATCATAAATGATAAAATCCTACTTTAACTAGTATTAATTGCCCTCTAGCATCATTGTACTTATACAACACTATGCTTTATAATTCGTAAACATCTGTATTAACAATAATATAAATACTCTCAATTAGATATTGTTGTTGTCAGCTCATCTAGCTCTTGTACAAAAGCAACAACCAGTCCTATACACAATATAATATATACATGATAAATCCTTAGTTAAAAACATAAGGTTTCCATCCATGTAATAAATTATTTCAAATGAAATATACCATTTAAGACTTGCTTGAATGATATATTGCATTTGTGTGGACTTACTTTTTCACATTTATTTATTCCAGATAAACATTTATTTCAAGGTTGTTTGTTTTATTCCCTAAAATCCAAGTGAAGTTTCATTCTAAGCTTAAGGATTAATATCTAGCTTAAATGAAATGATATCTTCAGCATCTAAATTTAAGAAAAAACACAATGCTCCCACTTAATGTCAGATGTACTCAAGAGTTATCTTATTTAATTAAAATCATATTGTAATTAAATTCAGGATCTCAGCTCTTAGATGCATGATCCAATCCAAACTTGGATTGCATAAATTTATATACTACATAAAGATTATAAGATTCATAACCCTTTTGATTACACACCATCCTCGCAAAAGGTAATCATAAAAGAAAGAGTTATAAAATTTTAATTGTCATATTCCACATACAAGGAAACATGTATGACAATTAATTATCTTTTTATAATTAATGCGTGTATATATAAAAAAATCTAATCACAGTCAATTGCTTAAGTGTGATAAAAAAAAAAAACTTCTTATTAAATACCATGCATTAACATGTATACAATTTTGTCCTTGTGAGCCTTTCTTCAAAAGAAACTCATTCCAACCTCATAGGTTAAGTGGTAGGCGAAATAACAATCAAGCTCAAAACATTGATTTGCCTTTTAAGGACTGAATCTTATCATTCATAGTTCAAAAACATTTATTAGATTCAAGATGTGATAATGTATTTTAGTAGTTAGCTGATTTACTATAATCTTCTAACTTATATCCCTAAACATTGATATTAAAATATCACTCAAGTGATGAGGCATCATTTCGGATTCATGAATGAGAGTAACATTAAACTTCGGTCGACATTTACATGTTTAACCTTAGTTTGACATTAATAAGTGAATTTTAGAAGGTTAAGCATTTTGTTCTCAAATAACTTCAAGATTTGAATATGCTCCCACTTACTTTTGTAAGTAGAGATAATTCTCTAAATACTAAGTATTTAAGCAACAATAATTTGTTCTTTATTGGGAACCACAAAATAAATTTTAAGTTCTCATCTCTAGATTTGTTAATAAAATGCTTCATAAGATTTTAACAAATTCCGAACTTAAATCAAGACATAATGGAATTCGTTCCAACAACTATAATTAGGGTTTGTAGAAAAACTCTAATTTTGTATCACTCTTTAACCAAAAATCTTAGCAAAAGTTTTTTGTTTCGTCGAGCTAGGAAGAACACCAAACTACAATCTTCAAGCTAGGAAGTGTAGAAAAATCAAAAATCCAAAAGGGTTTAGGATTCGATTGGTTTGAGTGGAAAAACCGAAGATCCCTAAGGGATTAGGTTATGGGTTGTCTTGAATACCTTCTTGGTTTGAACTATATTGAGTGTATCCACGACACACAAAATTTTCTAACCTTGATATATTTTGGAGGCCGAGCAATTAAAGCTATCATGAATCAAACAGTATGAAAAAGGTTTATTTCAACACATTAGATATACCATAACAATGTGATATTCTATGAGTATTAGAATTGTGAGACTATATCAGAATTTCATAAATAACTTAATTCTCTTTGGACCAAATACTTATCAATTGGGTCGAGCCAAATTGCATATTAAGTATTTACGAACCAAGTGCATGCTATAATGTATATTCCTTGAATAATACAAGAACCTTATGTTCACGTGTTCACAAGAAGACAGAATTGTTCAAGAATTATATGTTCATGTGTTTACAAGAAAACAAAACATGTCAATAATACATTATAAGTCTTTGAATAATTCAAATGCCTTATGTTTATGTGTTTAACTAGAAGACATAACAATTTTACTATATATACTTTATGTTATAAGTCATTGATTATTCAAGGACTTTATAATTATGTCTTAACATGTGAGCAAAATTATACTAACAAAAGTAATCATGAACGCAAACTCTTGAGTTCTGTAGTAATTTCAAGTTAATTTTATACTTCAGAATTATGATTATTATCATTTAACCATAATTATGTTAACTAAAACATGTAGTCAAAATGTTGAAGTATCTTTACATTATATCATGACATTTGTATGTAGTAGGGCAACAAACATCTTGCGTGTTCAAGTCCTAGTAGAATTATTATTAGAATGTAGTAGGGCAATAAACATCTCGCGTGTTTAAGTCCTAGTAGAATTATTAGTTTTCTTACCCTGCGGTCAAGAGACAACAATAATATTGTTGTTCCTTGCACACACTTTGAGATTTCTCCCACTTGTGTAAGACACAACATCATATTATGAAATCAAATCACATGTGATTGATTTGCGTAAACAATATGATAATGTCATAGATATTAGAAGTAGTTTTAGAACCATAACCTTTAATAAGGAATTATGGATTATTATTCTATAGATAATGTTTCAGAGAGCAACAGCAGAAAGGCAACGTGTTATCTTATAAAATAAAATGCAATTTTCCTTTAAGCAATGGTCGTTCATATTCGGAAAGTAATGAATTATTTCAAAGCAAGTTTGAAATGATATGGGTGACTAACAAGGAAATAAATCTCGTAGCTCCCACTGAAATTGGCAACATTACATGAATGTTATTTCAGTAATAAAATGCAATGCTCCCACTGGATTTGTCAACATCGTAAGTGTTACATTGACAGTAGAAAGCATATAGCAATTTTATATACTTTCTTATTCTCTTCAAATGCCTACGAGTAGCAATGTACTTAGGTATTGAACAGAGAATAGGAAGTTCTACTCATGTAGATGAGGGACTAGCCACTCATGCTTTCATTTAACTTGAATCTTTAGCATGCAATTTCTCCTCTATCTTCTACATAGCCCCAAGGGTATTTAGCATTTTAGGAATAATAAGCGTCCAAAAAAATTACCTAGCGAATATTCTAGTAATTTCTTTACTCTTTGCGGTTTAAAATCATACATCGTGACAAGTGAAAGATGTCATTTATTTTGGCAACTATAAACAAAATGTTTTCTAATTACACACAATATTTTATCTTTCAATTATTTCTAGACCTTAAAAGGGTAATGAAATATCATAAATGAGTTTAACAATTTGTAATCCTATCTTAGTTTGTCAACTAAGGAGAAAAGATAGGAATAAGTTTCACTCTTCTTACCAGGAAAATAGACTAAGTTTGTCTTTTTAAGAAAAAACAACTTTTGTTTACGAATTATGTTGCAACAACACAATTAATCAGAACATAGAAAGTTCAATTTATAGTATTTTTGATAATTACATTCTTAAAAGAATTAACTACCCAATTAATTACTAATTAAGACTAAGATCCATCTTGACCTCCTACTTATTTACCAAAGGTCTGACCAATGAGTAACTAAGTAGGGCAAGAGGTAAGCGACGAACGTTAATTGCACAAAGCAACTCTTAGATTTATGAGACTGATCAAGACAGTAGTAGACAAGTAATAACGTCATGAGCATGATTAGTCTCATCTTATGCCTCGAGTCCAAGGTCTGACCAAGCATATACTCGAAATAAGTCGACCAAGTAAGAACTTGCAAAAATCACCAAAGGTCTGACCAATGAGTAATAATCACCATGGCCTTAAGGTATGACCAAAGAGGTCAAGCCAAATGCATGTGTTCATAGTTGGGTGGCATAGACTTAAAATTTTCACATAGGGTATGCACATAAATGTGGTAAAATCGTGAACAAAGAAGCATGCAAAACAACTTTGTAACACTTATTTTAAATTTTTTTGGTAATGACACTGTAGTGATCATCATTGTTCACGGTAGCTACAATCGAACTCGCAGGGAGGCGGAGGACCAAGTCAGCGCGAGGCAATAACTGGAAATCCTTTAGGTGTGATTGTGCGCACCTCCTTAAACCCCCTTTATAGTCTGTTCTAGTGAGTGATCCGTACATCCCAAGTGTCCATAGCGTCTAGTTTTTAAATTCATGATAAACTTGTTTCAATAGTTTAGGTCACTTAATTTTACAAAAACAATTTTCCATAAATCAAATAGCATGTCACAATGAGCATGGTATTTAGGCGTGTAAATAAAGACCATTATTAATGTTATGATTACAATATGTATTATTCCATATTGCATACAATTAGGTGTAAAATACAAGTAACAATTATGCACATAAGGAATCACAAACATATAAACATACAACATTAATAAACACAAATGGTTTCGAGTTTTCTCTCGAGTCTTCCCCAAAAGGAGAACTATAAGACCGTCACTAGGTGCAAAACCTAGATCGCCCCATACATCACAAAAAGCAATTGAGTAGGTCTTATAGCCGGAAAAACACATACAATATCATGGCAAACTTAATTACATTTAATAATGCTATTTTATGTATCTAATTAACAATTTAATTCTAATTAACAAATTAATTCTAATTAATAGTTTAATTTAATTAGTTTGTGTTTAGGTATTTTTTATTAATAATTGACAAGTATTGCATTATAGTTGTCAAAACAAAAATAAAACGAATAACTAATTATATTTCATGCAGCCTTTTAGCGTGTTTATTAAAACATGTAACCCATAATCAGAAAAACGAGATGGCTCGTGATGCCACTGTTGGGATTTTAGATCTAGTTAACCATTTAACACTACGAGTACGCAGCGGAATATGGATCTAGTTTATGCAATTAGGTTAATAAATAATTAATAAACAATAAGTAATAAAAGGGATCAAGAAAACTAACCCTCGTAGTCACCCGCAAGTATAAAACGAACTAGAAACCAAGTATTCAAAACGAATACCTCTACGAGTCCACACACAAACACTTAACCACAAATACGCCCGATAAAGCTAGTCGTCGACGTTTACCCAATCAACCCTTGAATAACTTTGAACTAAACGAACCAAGAAAACCCTAGAAACTCTTTCTTTCTTCTGTCCGATAACCACAGCAATCTGAGAACCACAAGACAGTCTTGTCCGATATCGGACAATTCTGTCTGATATGTTTCTGTCTTGTATTTTGCCCGCGAACACAGTAACCAAACAAGCCCTTAGCAGCTTCAATTCAACTTGGAATATGCTGGAAAACTAGTATCTTTAACGCCCTAGTAAACACATAGTATGATCAAACAAGTGGGGGTTTAAAGACTTTTGCAAGTCGATTCAAAACCTAATCGTTTTCGGGTTTTAATCGACTGAAAAACTGAGGTGAGGTGATCGATTGTATATGCTGAGAATAAGGAGTAATACATCAGGTTTGCGAGGTAGGGTATGAGTATATATAGCTCAACAACCCTAGCTTTTCTTGGGCTCAAAACTTGAGCTCCAAGCTTCACCCTTTCCTAATCCAATTACAATTATAACAAGCCCATGGCTTGTTCCCATACGACCCATTTTGGAAAGAACCGGCCAAAGGATCATGATGGGTTTAATAATCGGATCTCATACAAAAAAGGGTCATGCAATATTCAAACGGGTCGAATAATAGTTCAAGTAGTAAACGTGTTTAAACCTAATCTCGTGTTTATTGTGTCTGCCATCATAGGCTCACACACTTCTAGTCGTTTTCGTGCGTATCAACTCCCACAATCCAACAAATATAAACCTTCGAGTTGCTTTGAAAGTAACGGGCTAATTCACCGCATCCCTAGAATATTTGAGCCTCAACTTAAGTACTATCGGGATACTTGATCACCCACTTAGTACCTTCTCCCGTGCTACATATAAGATGTCTGAGAATGGGGACCATTGTTGTGATATCCCATATCTATTGTTTCCCATTGATGGGATACGCCCTTTAAGATGTAAATGACTAAGTGACGAGCAATAGTACGAGTAATATCAACAAGTTTGTTGTAAACAACAAATAAATAGGCCTTTTTGGATTAAGAAGTGTATATATGTCATATGTGATTTCAATATGTCCTTCTTTTGATCCGTGTAAACATCAAATAAAAATCATTTTTGTCACACAGAAGACTAAACTTTGTTTCAGAAAGCTATATTTGATGATGTTCTTAATCTACTCCACTTACAGCTTTGGAAACAAACTTTAACTTTTGTGAGTTTGAGGACTATTTTCTATCCAACATTTCCAAAGATGGTCCGTTACTCTGTTAGCCTATTCATAGGATAGATTTATTATATAGTACTTTATGTTTAAGTCAATGGTCATGTAATAGTTAAGTATGGGTCGAATTTTAAGTCTGCATATGGGTCAAAACTGGTTAACCCAAAGCCCATATGTTGGTAGTTACATTAGGTAGTTATTTTGGCAGTGAATCCCCAAGAGTCACAATGGTTGGGTGATAACTAACTGTCAATTTGTGTCGATTAAAAAACTATAAATATGTTTTCTTCATCAGAAAACATATAACAACTTTTATTAGAATCTTAATGCAATTTCTGTTCTTAGTATAACTATTTGTACCCATTACTGTTTCATTCAATTTACACCATTGACAAAGCTTATATCAGAAACATGAAGCATCTTTTGAAACCCAAACTAATTGGCCACAAACCTGTGTACAATTGGTATCAGAGCTATGGCTCTCATCCATGGGAAAGGCCAACTTCTGGATTCCAATCAGGGAGATATCTTTTAAGAGAAACTCCCAAAAGATTGAATCTGTGGAACACCAAAAGAAAGAAAAGCATCATTTCACCAAAAGGAAAGGAGATCTTGGCACAAACTGTATTGGAGAATGAAGCATTCAACACTGCAAAGAAATCATATGACTTGATGAAACTAAAGAAAAAGGTTATATAGTACTTTATATTTAAGACAATGGTCATGTAATAGTTAAGTATGGGTCGAATTTTAAGTCTGCATATGGGTCAAAACTAGTTAACCCAAAGCCCATATGTTGGCAGTTACATTAGGTAGTTATTTTGACAGTTAATCCCCAAGAGTCACAATAGTTGGGTGATAACTAACTGTCAATTTGTGTCGATTACAAAACTATAAATATGTTTTCTTCATCAGAAAACATATAACAACTTTTATTAGAATCTTAATGCAATTTCTGTTCTTAGTATATCTATTTGTACCCATTACTGTTTCATTCAATTTACACCATTCATAAAGCTTATATCAGAAACATGAAGCATCTTTTGAAACCCAAACTAATTGGCCACAAACCTGTGTACATACTCTAATTAGTAACTAAATGAGTGATACAACACAAATTTAAATAATATAATCCTCAAAACAAATTAATTTTTGTGTAAAATGAAAAGTTTTCCATTTTTAAACGTTAGTTGATACTTCATAGTTCATACTAATATTTCTTTTCTAAAAATAGTTTACCAAATTCTATATGCTTGCTTGTTAGTTATCTTTTAAATTCGGAAGTTTGATATGTGCTAGACAACTCTTTATAACTGAATCAACCTATGATAATAAGAACGCAAACTATCTCCATCTTTTCTTGCTATATCGATCAAACAAAATCGTCTTTCGTCGATCAAGAAACTGAATTCTTGCCACATCGATCAAACTATCTCCATATTTTCTTGCATCTCGATCAAGAATTCCCACTTTCTTTTATACTACATTTTAACTAATTTCGGATATTAGTTTTGAAAACCCGAATATGCAAGTTACTAATTAAACTTTGCGTATTTCTCATCTAAGTTATTAAATGTATAACAAATTTCGGCTACCATGTGTTAACCGATTGATCATTGTCACGTCTTTGAATTAGGAGGTTAATAAATATGTTAAAAACACCCTCAAGTTCCAACTGAATCTGTTAATTGCACAACTCAAAGAGTTACGCTAAGAAATTAAATACAAAGCCTTGTGTGAATAATAACATATTACGAGTACCAAATACTAATTATCATAAAACTAAAACATCATATCTTATTCCCTTTGTCGTATTAAAGTATACATAATCATCGTAAGGTGTTACGTCATCTATCTATCTGTAGCCAACCTGAGTTTGGCTCAAACTAATGTAGAGGTGGAAACAGTACTAGATGTAGCATCTCTTTTTGTCAAACACGACATAGCAAATGGCAACATAATGGAAGAAGGGAGTATAACCCTTCGAGTTGCTTTGAAAGTAACGGCCACTTCACCCCATTCCTAGAATACGTGAGCCTCAACTTAAGTACTATCGGGATACTTGATCAACCAATTAGTACCTTCTCTCGTGCTACATATAAGATGTCTGAGAATGGGGACCATCTTATAGCAGCAAAATCCGAGTCTCATCCAACCCATTTATCACAAGATCAACTCGAGCTTTTCCGCAAGTACATAAAAGAAGGAAAAACAGGGATCAGACTCTATGTGGACTTCAAGTGGAAACTAGACAAAAGGATGTTCCTTATTTTTCCTACTCATCACCAGCGTACAACTGTTCGTTGTGATATCCCATATCTATTGTTGCCCATTGATAAGATACGCTACGCCCTTTAAGATGTGAATGACTAAGTGATGGGCATTAGGTAGAGTAATATCAATAAGTTTGATGTAAACAGCAAATAAATAGGCTTTTTCGGATTTAAGAAGTATATATATGTTATATGTGTTTTTCAATATATCCTTTTCTTGATCCTTGTAAATAGAAAATAAAAACCAGTTTTGTCACACTGAAGACTAGACTTTGTTTCAGAAAGCTATATTTGATGATGTTCTTAATCTTCTCTACTTACTAATTTAACCCAGACAGAAACAAACTTTAACTTTTGTGAGTTTGAGGACTATTTTCTATCCATCTTTTTCAAAGATGGTCCGTTACCCTAATTAGTAACTGTGATACAATGCAAATTTAAATAATACAATGCTCAAAACAAATTAATTTTCGTGTACAATGAAAAGTTTTCCATTTTTAAACGTTAGTTGATACTTCATACTAATATTTCTTTTCTAAAAATGGTGTACCAAATTCTATATTTTTGCTTTTTAGATATGTTTTTTATTTCGGAAATTATTGTGTTCATTAAATATCTTTATTAGCATGTGTCTCCATGATATGTGCTAGACAACTCTTTATAATTGAATCAACCTATGATAATATGAACGCAAACTATCGAACAAAATCGTCTTTCGTTGATCAAGAAACTGAATTCTTGCTACATCGATCAAATTATCTCCATCTTTTCTTGCATCTCGATCAAGAATTTTCCTAGTTTCTTTTTTACTGCATTTTAACTAATTTCGGATATTCGGAATTTTGGATACATAAATTTGATATCCGAAATTTCGAATATTAGTTTTGAAAACCCGAATATGCAAGTTGCTAATTAAACTTTGTGTATTTTTCATCCAAGTTACCAATGTATAAAAATTTCGGCTATCGGATGTTAACCGATTGATCATTGTCACGTCTTTAAATTAAGAGGTTAATTATTATGTTGAAAATACCCTTAAGTTCCAACTGAATATGTTAGTTGCATAACTCAAAGTGTTACGCTATGAGAATAAATATAAAGCCTTAGACGAAAGAAAGAAAACCAAGAGGAAGATGAAAGTAACTGGAGCTGCTTTTTCACATACAAATACAATAACAAGGTGGTAGACAGATTTTAGCTTTAGAAAGTGTCCTTTTTCCCCAATAGTACAAAGTGTAATTTTACAGTAATCCAAAACTCCAAATCTTATGCAACACAACACACATAACCAGGTGAAAAAAAATCCACCTGGAAGAGGTTTGGTGCTTACATTAGTTTAGATAAATTGAAGATGAGTGAAATAAGTTATTCTGTTGTGGGAAATATACACATTATCAAATATGGCAAGTTTTTTCTCGTTTAAATAACTGATTGTTTTTAGAAAAACATATTCCTCATTCCAGGTCTTTATAGAAATAATGGCAATTTTATAGTGTTCCTTATATTTTTCTTTTCACTTT
Source organism: Chrysanthemum seticuspe (assembly GCA_019973895.1). Classification (NCBI taxonomy): domain Eukaryota; kingdom Viridiplantae; phylum Streptophyta; class Magnoliopsida; order Asterales; family Asteraceae; genus Chrysanthemum; species Chrysanthemum seticuspe. The sequence goes on from BPTQ01000008.1 coordinate 14,346,255, forward strand.
CAAATTAGGTTGCTTTCTTTTTCATCTGTCTTTGTTACCAAATGTAAGAGAAAAAAAATCTTTTTGTTGCATTCATTTCCATTGTGCATATAGAACCCGTCGTCTGAAAATTGATAATTTACTTTATTCTATATTGAACACATTCGAAAGAAGATGGTAACCAAAAAGCTACCGAGGCATATAGAGGAAACTTAAAAAAAAAAAAAAAAAAAAAAAAACGCTTTTTAAGGAAACAATATGCTCATTGATCACATGTTTACACAGTCTATAAGCATTTGGTGCTTCATTTTCTACACATGTTGTAAATTTTAACTTGATCTCCAATTTCATTTTTTAAATCAAGCCTCTTACAGATCAACAAATCTACTGTTTATTTTAACCCAATGCTAATCAACCATAGCTATAAAAATTCGAGTAAGTACGTACTTGCTACAACTTGCATCATGAAGTTACATAAGTTCTAGAACTACCAGTTAGGCTACAAGTTTCTTCGTCGACACATTGCCTCGAAATTTCTATATCATGTACTTTCTTCAGCTGCCTTGATTATAAATTACCATATGATTATTAATCTAGTGTATTTACGAAATCACAAGTGGCGTAAACACTAAAAAGACATGACCATTGTCTTTTAATCACGTTTTCTTTCTATAAGCTTCGTTATTGAGATCATTTGTGTAATTAAAGATCAACTAAGCATAAAAACTTTAACCTTCTGGATATGTTAAAAGGGTCTTTGTCTTCCACAAGGATCAAAATAAACATAAAGCAAAAAACATAAAGCCTCGTCGGATATAACACCCGTCTCCAACTAAACTTCATATCCTTTCCAATTTACTAAAGTGAGAATGGTACACTTTTTATCGTATAAAGTTGCACTGCCTAAAAAAAAATTGCATCATTTTCTATCTATAGAAACATATTTTCTTTACCGATTCGAAACCCATTGCTCTAAATCAAGAGTGAGATTCCAATTTTTATCCCGAAAATCATTTGCCAGAAAAAGAGAAGGCGTGGTTACGTTTGAGATTCATTGATGCTTTTGAAATTAAAGGTGACTAGTAAATTAAAGCCATATCATCTTCATATGTTAAAAAGTTCTCATTTGATGAATATACGTGGGTCTTAATATTCATATTTAAAACATTTGAAAACATGTTAAGCTTAACAATAACCGTTAGTCTATGATTTACGAGACCAATTACATATTATTTTGTACTAGCAGGATATCCGCGCGACGCGGCGGCGGATATCATGTGCCTAAATTTTTTGGCGAACAAATGTTATTTTGTTTTGTACTGCTGGATTTCTGATTTAAGTTTTGGAAGCTTAATTAGATTGTATATTGTGGTTAAATAGTTGTATACTTAGTGAATTGGTGTTTTTAATAGTGTATTAATTGTATGTGTTGAATAGTATTTTTTTTTAGTTTTATTTATACTTTAGATACTTGTAAATTATGCTTATTTATTTGTATTTGCTTAAAAATTTATTTTTTGTTTATTCATGCGTGAAAGCTTAATTATATTGTAATATGTGGTTAAAAAGTTGTATTTTTGAATGAAGTGGTGTTTTTAATAGTGTATGGATTGTATTATTGAGTAATGTGTTTTTAGTTTTATGTGTGTCTTAGATACTTGTAAATAATGCTTTAAGGTAGTATTTGCTTAAAATTTTATTTATGGTGGTCTTAAAATAATAAATATAAAGGAAGTGTGATAACGCTCAGATTGTACATGTTTTCAGTAGCGTTATGTGTGATTTTGTATATGTTATTTGGTTATATTTATATGATTTCAGTGCTTAATCGCATCAAAAGATGTTTGTCTAGTGTTTATAACCAAGTGCAGGGAAACGGAAGGAAAAGTAAAAGAATGTTCAACAATTGGAAGATTCCCGTTTCAGTGAAGCATGTCAAGTACAAATCAGTATTTCAAGTACCATAGAGGACCAAGATGATTGAAGAACCAAGCTCTACAAGTCAGAACTAAGTAAAGATCGATTTTCCGTCACTCAGGAAGACTAACCGGATCGGTTGCAACTGCAACCGGATCGGTTGGAAGAAGAGCAAAAAGTGCCCAGGACGCCAGTCCAACCATTCGGTTGCCACCCGCAACCGATACGGTTGGAACACTTGTAGAAGACCAACCGGATCGGTTGGTCATGTGACCGATCCGGTTGGAAGGACTGTTTCTGCCAAATCTTCATCATTAAGTTTCCCCTTTGTATCCAAACGATTCTAGGTCCTTCCCTTGGTGTATTCTAGTCCCTTCCTAACTCCTTGGAGGCCAAGTTCAGCAATTAATACCCTAGGCCTTGGAACTAGTATAAATAGAGACCTCTTGTGAGCATATGAGACACACATTTCAATACAACTCTCTCTACTCATCAAACAAAGCTCTTAAGCTCTCAAATTCGTCCTTAGAAGTCCAGGAAAGTTTGGAGTTCCAGAAGTACCACATTTGGAGGCCAAAACCCCAAGGAGTCTACCCCAATACTTTGGGAATCATTACTTCACCATTTGTAATCTTATTCCAATCATTGTAAGACTCTTAATCATGTTTTCTAATGTTCAAAGTTCTGAGTTTATGATTATGTTTGCTATGAGTGGCTAGTTTCTTTATACACTTGCTTAAATGATGTTGATTATCATATGATTAGTGTGTGATTGTGTTAACATGTTTTAATTCAATTTCAAGTTGATTCTAAGATCCAATTGTGCTTAAGTTTCATAGTGACATTTGTTAATCAAGTTTGACTAGTTGATAGTAATTGTAGAGGTCGAAAGAGCTTATTGTTATTCAACTAGTTATAATCATTTTGTCTATGGATGATTGTTTTTACCCATTATTCTTGATTAAACAAAGGAACTAAGGTGTGGTTGTAATAAGAACGCTTTTTGATTATCAAGTTGGATTGATTGGAAACATCTAAAAGGTCGTAAGATTAGTTGTGACAATCAATTGTACCCTTTTGTCTATAATCGGTTACCTTCTGTATTGACCATTTCTTAAGCAATTTGATAAAGCAAATGGATGTTTTTGTGTTTAAGTTTGTGAAAATAAACTTATGAAACATGAATTGATCTTGAATTGATGGGTTAAACTTAATGCTTGTTTTTATGAACTAAAATCTGGACGAATGTTTAACTTGTAAGAACAATAGATTAGAACACCAACTAATTATCATAACCAACATGTTAAGAAGTTAACACAATCATACTAATCAAGGATAAGAAACTAGTTTAAGCAAGTGTAGTTTTTAATCATCTGAATTTCATTATATCTATTTTCGTTGTTATATGTTTTGGATTGTCTTAGTTGATTCAAACTTGTTAATCAGATTCACTCAAATCCCTGCGAACGATCCCACTTACCTTTATAATCTTGCTATAACGAACGAGTGCACTTGCCCTTATGTGTTATTGGTAAATTTGGTAAATCGTCTTTTATAAATTTAAAACTTGTACACTCCAAGCACATCATAGTGTCTTACTCTATTATAAGTAGTATAGATCAACACTAATAAATATATTTTAACACCAAAGGGCTTCTCTGCTTATAGTAACTCATGTTGTGTGAGAAAGATTTTTCAAAAATATCGCGTCCGATGACAAAACTTCTTGAGAAAGAATTTGTCTTTGACTTCAATGCTGATTGCATAAAAGCCTTTAAAACATTGAAATCTCAACTAACTAGTGCTCCGATCATGGTTTCACCTAATTGGTCACTACCCTTCGAGCTTATGTGCGATGCCAGCGATTTTGCTGTTGGAGCCGTCTTAAGCCAACGAGAAGGAAAACACCTTCGGCCCATATATTTTGCTAGCAAGACACTGAATAGTGCTCAACAAAATTATATAGTCACAGAAAAGGAATTACTGGCCGTAGTTGTTGAAAACTCTCAGACCTTGACAGATCTTGAGCACTCGTGGATCGTTAGTGTTGCATATGTAATCATAAACAAACTAATAGACAGTCTCTAACACTTGTATTCTAAAGCGGAAAGTAAACACAAGATGTTATAACTAAGAACACTTAGATCCTCTATGGATCTTTTTATTCACTGAAACTCTATGTTTCAGATGAGTTGGTTATCTATTACAAACTATGTGGTTCCTTTTATAACCAAGGAACCCTAATCTCTTACTACTCAATCGACTAAACATTTTTGCATGCATTTAATGACTAAGACATTAAATAAATATAGAGTAGACTAATAATACTGCCCATGCAACCTTGGGCTGTTCAAAGATAATAATGAGTGAGCATTTAATTCATTGGCGCATGCTGATCCTAGTCAGCTTTCACCCTTCAGCAGTATCACGGCAATCCTTGAACTCTTCAGTAGAATTACTTCTTCAGCAGAATCTACTCCTACTTCGGCAGAAACCTTCGGCAGTAATGTCGGCAGAAATTCTACTTCACATAATTCCCAACAATCCTCCCCTAAACTGTAATTTGACTTGGTTAAGTTCCAGTTTCCTGACCTTGAAAGATCTTTTGAGACTGCAGTACTAGAGGATTGTTTTCTCAGATCATTAGCAAAGAACCAATAATAATTTCATCTCTATGATGATCAAACTTTGAATTGCCAGGTCTTTGCAGCAACAACTGACAGAATGTACATCAATACTTATCAGTTGCATACTATTCTCATCACTTCCAGGTGTGGTCACACCTGAGAGAGGTGAATCATTGAAAATAATGGTTTTGTTGTCTCTTTACCAATAGCCATTACTACTGGAGTAGCCAAATGTTTAAGTTCAAAAACTATGGTACACTGATAACCATCTGATTTATAGGCAAACCAGAAACCATATAAACGGATTTGATGTGTCTTTACCTGTAGCCGTTTGCTCAGGACTAGTCAATTCTTAGAATTGGTGAATTGATAACCAAATATGGAGATAGATGCCTTTACCAAAGCTGTACCCTTTGGACTAGCTAACTCTTTAATACACACAAGGTATACCTGGTGAGTTAAAAACCATCAAAAATACAACAAACCTGCAAGAGAAAGTTAGTTTTTTTTTTTTTTTTTTTTTTTTTTTTTTTTTTTTTTTAAACTAAGAATCTCACAAATAAACAAACAAAGAAAAGTCCTCCCCTGAGGCATATGCCTCCCCTGAGGCCTATGCCTCCCCTTAAACTAGGCAGTTAAGGGTTAAGCATTCCTATATTGACCACCAGGTGTTGAAACCTTGGTCCATCAAAAGCTTTTGTTAGCAGATCTGCCACATTATCATCTGTATGAATTTTAGCCACATTTATCAAGTGTTTTTCATATGCATCTCTTATAAAGTGGTGTCTGATTTCAATATGTTTGGTTCTGCTGTGAAAAACTGGATTTTTGACAATGCATATGGTACTCTGATTATCAATAAAAAGAGTTGTGTTCATGAAGTTGTACCCATAGTCCAGCAATTGGTTTTGAATCCATAGCACCTGTCCACAGCAGTTTGCAGCAGCAACATACTCTGCTTCAGTAGTAGAGGTAGCAACAATGGTTTGTTTCTTGCACTGCCAAGATATCAGTCTCTTTCCAAGGAATTGACAGCCTCCAGTTGTGGATCTCCTATCCAGATTTGCACCAGCATAATCACTGTCACTATATGCTTCCAACTTAAAAGGAGACTCTTTCGGGTACCAAAGACCCAAGTGTGGTTGGCCTTTGAGGTACTTAAAGATCTTCTTGACTGCATTGAGATGAGAAGTAAGTGGAGTGACTTGATGTCGAGAGCACACACTTACAGCAAAGGTAATATCAGGTCTTGAAGCTGTCAGATACATTAATGAACCAATCATAGATCTATATAAGTGAACATTCACAGATAGATCTGGATCATTGTTGGCTTTAGTTTTTGGAGCTTCATAAGGTGTTGTGGCAGTCCTGACACTTTCCATGCCGAATTTCTTCAACATGTCCCTCACATATTTATCCTGGCTGATAAATATCCCATCCTGTTTCTGCTGAACTTGGAGACCTAGAAAGAAAGTAAGTTCTCCCATAGCACTCATCTGGAATTCTCCCTTCATCA
>BPTQ01000008.1:14355149-14543491 GCA_019973895.1 Chrysanthemum seticuspe
TGATATAAATTGTATCTACTCGTCTTAGAAAAGATACTCATAATCGGATAATCCATAACTGATCGTCCCATGGGCGCGCTACGCCGCCGCCCATGGGATATTGATTTAAAACACCACGAAAGGATAACAAAGTACTTAAGGATGGTACTGGTGATGTCTCTCAAGGACATTTAGACAAACAGAAGAGTATGATTATTATCTATAAACAATATAATAATGTTATTAATTGTTAACGCATTTTTCCTTAAATATACTCTTTTACATCTTGTAGAAAATATAAGAGAATATAATAAACAAGCCTATGCGCGGCAAAAGCCGAACAGACTTAAACAAATAGCTTTTGGTGAAGGCAATAGTCAACACACCACAACTGCTAAAACACCGGAAAGGGTGCCGTTAGGAATATTGGAAGACCGAAGAGTAATTTGTTCATTGTCAACAATGAATGACAATGAAGTGATAAATTACGTTAACAGTCATTTATCTTGTTTAAAACCCTTTTATTATAAATTAAGTTTCTTTTCTAATAATGAGTAACATTGAAAAATTCATGATTTGCTGTATTATATAATTCATGTATGCCTACTTGAATTTTACATCAAACAAATACACATATTCCTACTAATTGTGATAACTTGGTTCAAACATTCAACTAATGTAATAAAACAGAATCATAGCAGCCACATTGCTAATTCAAAAGTTGCTAAAAACAATTTTGTTCATACTTCTAATTCAACATGCATAAGCCCTAACAAATTGAAAACTTAATTTAAAAATTAAAGAAATGCCCTACCAAGTTGCAAACGTATATTAAAAATAAAGAAAACTAAAAAACAGCTATGATGTTCTTACCTCAGCATATCAAAAGTAACACTCGAATCAAGAAGAATTGAAAATCAGAAACTTGTGTGTTGACTTTGTTGTTCTTCATCTTGAATCCACGGTGTCCTATAATATACTCCATTTACGGTTTTGTAGATCAATATTCTGTTATGAGAATATGTATTTTTGTTGTTGTTATCTTATGAACCTACGATTCATATTTGCAAGGTACGAATGGCACATGGTTTTTTTTTTCAAGCTTTAATCAGATCTGCACTTTAGGCAAGAACAACAACGTTTGGACTTTGGATAAGGTTTGTGTTTTGTGTTTGGGCTCTATATGAATTGATTTGAGTATGGTTTATAATTGGGCTTTGTACTTTAGTTTTGACTATCAATTACATTTCAGTAGTAACTTCTATTTTTAATTTATGTGTCAAAAATACTACCTATGGCTATGCCACTCTATGTCTCAAAAATGCTACTTATGCTACTCTCTTTAGTTTGAACCTTATATTTATTTAGATATGAAATAGTTTGTATTGTTATGGTTTATAGTTATTTTAATTAAAAATTGTCATTCTTTCGTAAAGCTACTGTTAAAAAAAACGTACATATGAGCAACATTTACTCGCCACAAAATTTAGTTATAGGGTACCCGCCGCCGCATCGCGCGGGTACCCTGCTAGTCAATACCTAATAGGCTAATACTCATAGAAAAGATTCTGCTCATCTATGTTAAATATAGTTCATTGGCATCCCATAAATGTCATAACTAGTAGGCATTGCTTCCAAACAATGATGCAAATCTTCCAAACTTAAACCATCAAGCCAATTATTTCCAAGTTCCTCTTTTTGCATCAAACTCTTGATTAGTCCCATGTCGCATTGGTCACTAGTGTCTTTAGTTTTAGTCGAAGGTTGAGGCTCCAAGTCGCCTAGAAACATAAAGTCGCTATTAATGGTACCATCAAACTCACCTTCTGAATACTCAAACGAACCAAAACTGTCGCTATTGTTACTAATACTATTAACGCTGTGAACTTCATCCAAAGGCGAAGTAGGATGAAAGTCGAGACTAAGACACATGCTATTATCTTGTGGTGGTATGATCATCTCTTTCGGATTATTCTTCTTGTTGTAAAGACGGCATAGAACCCAATCGTCCAACTACACGTATCAAAACACACCAATGTCAAACACATTTCATAAAAATTACATAAACGTGACATGTAAATTATAAATGTGACAACACACCTTAGAAGGAGCAGGATGTCGATATTCATGCATGATCCAGTTTGTCTTAATTCCTTTAGTCCCTTTTCCCGCGTAAAAAACCAATGCTTTCTTAATCCCAACTGTCACTTTCGGGTCAGATTTTGACTTGATTGGCTTATCAGCTCCGGTTGCTTTCCAGTACCCGTTTCCTGTGACCCGATTCGGTTTAGACCCGTTAGGATATTTCCGGTCTCTTGGTGTGAAAAAGTACCATTCCTTTGTTCCAAACAGAGCCATTTCTAAACAATTGAAAAAAACTAATCAGTATATTAGTATTTAGCATGGATTGAGTTAAAAAAAATGGACAGTCAGCATTGCTAGTTATCAAAGTTTTTTTATGTGTCAGAAAATACGTACCAGGAAGATCCCAGGGTTCGTGTTTGTAAAGATCAACATCCGCAATAATCGAAGGTGGTGAAGGGACACTAGCAATCGCTGACATGGACCGCGATTTCTGAGATAAGTAGTGAACGATGAGCTCCTCGTCTGTGGGGTGGAACCGAAAACCAGGAGGCAAGTTTAACTCAGCTTCTGCATCTCTAACTGTTTTCGTAACATGTTTTGTTGGTGATCTCATGTTCTTTTGAAACTTAAATAATTGAATCTTTGTACGATGAAAAGGTTGATGTTGTGTGTGAATATGGAATTTTGTTGATGAGGAGGATAAATGGAACAACCCATGAAAGGCTTTTATACGAGTCATACAATTGAAGTGTTTCTTTGGACAGTGACATAGGAAACACATGGTTTTGTAAGTCTCTTGTGTTGTGTCGACAAGAGTGGGGTCTGCTTTCTTATGATAGATTCATGATGAAGAAGGTTCTTATTTGAACATGCACGTGCAAATTTTATGAGGTAAAAATTCTGATAATAACCATAGTATATTTTATAAAAAAACTTCTTTTTACAAAACATTCTACTCTAAGATTTTGACAAATGTTTGAACAGACGATTTGGATGAAAAGAAAGAATAACTGGAAAAAAAAACTACATGATATTGTCGTGTGTAGCAGGATTTGTATGATGAAATGATAAGAAATTGTAGGAAAGCTCATGTGGTTATAAAATTATGAAAAATGTTTTTTCATCCTATAAATTTTTACTAATTATCCTCCTACTCACAAGATTTTGACAACTATTAAAACTGGTGGTTTGGATGCAGGAAACAAATAAGTGAGAAACAATATATAATAATATTATGTGTAAGAGGATTAATAGAAAGATATTGTAAAGCTTTAGCAATATTATAAAATTATTCTTGGCCGATGTTTTATTTGGCGTGTTACATCAGCCTCAAATTGATAACGTTAAATATTTCCTTAACACAATAGTTAACGTTTTATATTTCCATAGCACAAAGTTTTAATAAATGAAAACGTTATGATGAAAGTTGTTGCTAACTTGGTCATAAAGAAAGTTGTCGCTGATGTGGCAATAGCAGCCGCGGTCATGTACGCTCATCATTACACTCAGACTTAAGAGCTTGTCGTAAGATATTTATGTGGATGTAATGCATCGTGAATTATTTAAGACCAATAGTAATGGTTGGTCTCTTGCTTGGTCGGTCATGCATGTTGGACGCGTCCCCCATTACATGGGGTTGGTCGTGGGTATGTTGGTCGCATGATTTGCATAACTTGGTCGTATATTTGACCGAATCATCTTGGTTTGTTTGTTTGTGGGTGTGTATTTTTAAATTGTTTTTGCGGTGTTTTTTCATGTTTAAGTGTGCTAGTGATGACCGCGGTGATCCTCAGTCACCATTAATACCATCATGAGGTACGTGGATGACAATTAAGGAATGTTGTGGGGACCCCTTTTAAGATCTACGAATATATTTGAAGGGTTATGTTATTAAGACCTCTCTTATGATGTGATAATAAAAAGTTTTGGTCAAAATATATAAACCGTAATTTATATTGTACAAACCCGCAATACATAGGGCATCACGAAACCCTCTTATGAGAGGGTCCGCATAAACTACCCTTATTTGAATTGAACCTGTTTTTAGAAGATATACTTCTATTAACTTTTGGTGTTGTTGAAAAGGTTTCTTTATACTTCTATTAACTTTGACTCTAAAGTCAAAGTTTGACTTGGGACTTGGCAGCTCGATTTTAAGACACTAGCTGACTAGTGATGTTTTGTTCTTCCAGCTCATCCAAATAGAATGAACACTAAATATCCACATATGATGATGTAATTGCTTACGTCATTTTCAATCGTCACTGCAAACGTTTTCTCACATTGTCATTTTCATGCATCTTATGTATTACTTTTATGTCAATATCAGTTGTTTTACGTGTTTTTGTTTGTCGGATGATGTCTTCCTACGTGGATAATAAACGTCGACGAGAGTCACTTGACGTTGATTTATGTCTTCGACATAAAGTTAGACATGAAAGAACGAAAATCGAACATAAAATAAATTTTATTTATATGTTTGGACAAAAAAATGTAACTTACGGTTGTTAGTGACATATCTACCGACATTAATAAAAACAGTTGCGTTGTTAATCAATTTGAATAAAATCTCCATATCGACTCTTTGTACATTTGCAATCCAGTCACTAGTCACATAAAGTTCGCCACTAAAGATGTTCACTTAGCACTGACTTTTCTTCACTATAGATTGTCACTAGTTTTTATCAGAATACAGAAATACTAGCGAGGTTTGATTAGGAGTGCTTCTTAGTAAGTTAAATAACTTCACTTGACGAGTGTTAGTCTATTAGTGTCCATTAGTAACACGAAATGTAGCTTACTAGTAAGTTGTCAATGTATTATTTGTTGTATATTAGTGACCAAACATGCTTACTGAGATGACATTTGTCTGTATAAATTGTCACTAAACAGATAAAGTCGTCACTATTGATGAAACGAATGACTATGAAGCACACCATTGATTATTGTCTATTATATTGGTAAACAAAAAGGGGGACACTTGCTATTAACAATTGGAGACCAAAAAATTAAAGTAGTTACTTTTTAACAATATATATGATAATAAATTGAGATATTTTATACATGTTGAAAAGAGAAAATACAAATAATATTCACTAGAATTCAATGATATTTACATGGATGAAATCTGAATTTTAGTTCCATCATTATAATTTACCCCAAAACTCATGGATCAAAGACTCGAAATTTCTAAACTAATCAATACCTAATAGGTTAATACTCATAGAAAAGATTCTGCTCATCTAAGTTATAGTTCATTGGCATCCCATAAATGTCATAACTAGTAGGCATTGCTTCCAAACAGTGGTGCAAATCCTCCAAACTCAAACTATCAAGCCAATTATTCCCATCATCAAGTTCCTCTTTACGCACCAAACTTTCGATTAATCCCATGTCACATTGGTCTCTAGTATCTTTAGTTAGAGTCGAATGTTCCTCCAAGTCGCCTAGAAACATAAAGTCGCTATCAATGGTACCACCAAACTCACCGTCTGAATATTCAAAAATGTTATAAAAAACACACCTTAGAAGGGGTAGGATGTCGATATTCATGCATGATCCAATTTGTCTTGATTCCTTTAGTCCCTTTTCCCGCGTAAAATACTAATGCTTTCTTAATCCCAACTGTCACTTTCGGGTCAGATTTTGACTTGATTGGTTTATCCGCTCCGGTTGCTTTCCAGTACCCGTTTGTCATGACCCGATTCGGTCTAGAGCCGTTAGGATATTTCCGGTCTCTTGGTGTGAAAAACTGTTAAGAAAAAGTACCATTCCTTTGTTCCAAACAGAGCCATTTCTAAACAAATGAAAAAAACTAATCAGTATACAAGTATTATTTAACATGGATCGATTTAAAAAAAAATGTGTTGGTCAGCATCGTCGATCAGATATCAACATTTTTTAAGAGTTAAAAAATACGTACCAGGAAGATCCCAAGGTTCGTGTTTGTAATTAAAGATCAACATCCGCGATAATGGAAGGTGGTGAAGTGACACTGGCAATCGCTGACATGGACCACGATTTCTGAGATAAGTAGTGAACGATGAGCTCCTCGTCTGTCGGGTGGAACCGAAAACCAGGAGGCAAGTTTAACTCAGCTTCAGCATCTCTAACTGTTTTTGTAACATGTTTTGATGGTGATCTCATGTTCTACACTTCTATTGAAACTGAAACTGAATCTTTATGTTTGTATGATGAAAAAGGTTGATGTTGTGTGTGAATATGGAATTTTGTTGATGAGAATAAATGGAACAACCCATGAAAGGCTTTTATACGAGTCGTAGAATTGAAGTGTTGTAACACCCTAGGCAAAGAGGCAAAGAAGAGGGTGATTGCAACACCTTAGGCAAATCCCACATCGACAGAGGCCTGGAGAGATGCTGATATATAAGAATAACATCCGCCTTATCAGACACAACACGTTTTGTGGTCTACTGCGAGTAGGGTTCACAAGGAACTAGCAGTTAAGCGTGCTCGTGTGAGGGTAACACTGGTATGGATGACCTACCGGAAAGTCTCACACGAGGGCCACAAAAACAAAGCCGTGAGCCACCAGGGGAAAGCGGACAATATTATGTAATAGTAGGCTTACAAGTGTTTTTTTGGACAGTGACATAGCCACATAGGAAACACATGATTTTGTAAGGTTAGACTCTCGGCTGAAAAAGATCGGTCGGTCAAGGGGAAGGACCGACTTCAAAGTCGGTCGACACTACTGTGGAACGTGGGTCTTATATCGGTCGAGCAACATGTAAATATACAATCGGTCATTTTTCGACCGACTTTACACACACTTTTTTTTTTTTTTTTTTTTTTTTTTTTTTTTTTAACTTGGTCACCGACTGTGACAACTTGATCGTCATCGGGTCATCGGAGAGAGAAAGCTGATTTGGCAAGATCATGTTGGGTCACGACTGTGTCTAGCCTAAGTATCTTGTGTTGTGTCGACAAGAGTGGGGTCTACTTTCTAATGGTAGGTTCATGAATAAAGAATGTTCTTATTTGAACATGCACGTGCAAATTTTATGAGGCAAAAATTCTGATTATAACTATAGTATATTCCCTACAAGTAAGGATCAAATGATAAATTAAAATAAAATGAAAATAATGATAAGTAATCATAACCGCGCATTTTAAATGCATTTGTAATAAAATATGCAACTCTCGTAAATTTCTTCTAATTCATTTGAAATGTGTGGCTAAAAGTATTTTTCATTTTTTTATTATATTTTCTCTTCTCATTAAATTTATTTATTTCATATATTGCTATATATTACTCTCTCTATCCCGAAAAGAGTATCCACAAACAAAATATGAAAAAATTATGATATGCATAATTAATGTAAATTTTGACTAATAAAAAGCTATTTTTACTCTTATAGTTATTATAAAAATTAAAAATAAGCAATAACTGCAAGTTTTAAGTAGAAGGGTAAAACAAGAAAAATGGTCATAAAATAATATCTATATATGAAAACCGAACTTTGTTTTTAAACAATCATAAATAGTAAAGTGAACAAATTTTTTAGAACGAAAGAAGTACTAAAAGTTAGAAGTTAGAGCTATTTTTGTCACATAAAAGCTTCTAGCTATGTAAGTTTAACGTCTATCTAGTTTGGTAGATGTACCTTATGTCTTGTGTTATTACACCATCCGTAATGGATGATCATCTGCACTTGGTCACCTTTGATCACACTTGGTCATCTCCATTATGCCCCCAATTGAAGGACGAGTCCTCATGGGATTTTAAGCAAGACTCGGTCGACTGCATGGTGATCGTGATCGCCTTATTACACTAACTTGGTCACGAAGAAAGTTTTAGCTGATGTGACAATAGCAATCGCGGTCATGTATGCTTACCATTACACCTAGTCTTATCAACTTTTCATAAGATATTTCTGTGGATGTAATGCATCGTGAATTATTTAAGACCAATAGTAATGGCTGGTCTCTTGCTCGGTCAGTCATGCATGTTGGACGCGTCCCCCATTACATGAGGTTGGTCGTAGGTATGTCGGTCGCATGATTTGCATAACTTGGTCGTATATTTTACCAAGTCCTCTTGGTTTGTTTGTGTTTGGGTGTGTATATTTAAATTCTTTTTGTGGTGTATTTTCGTGTTAAAGTTGGTATGTATTTGTAGACCGCAATTATTTTATACTTTTATTACACTAACTTTGTTTTGAAAAAGATCATGCTGAATTGGCGTTGATGTGCCAATGATGGTCGTGGTGATCCTGAGTCACCATTAATACTAGCCTGAGGTTCGTGGATGACAATTAATGAATGTTGTGGGGACCCTCTTAAGAGCATGAGCAATGCATCAAGTTGTAAAAAGTTTTTTACTATTTTAAAGAGCCTATTGAAAAAGTTTCTTTGCATTGTATCAATAGCTTTTTAGAAAGTTTTTTTGTAAAAATTAATGAACCTCAAGTCTTTTATCAAAACTTTATGTAAATGTATTATGCATTAAATGCATCAAGTCTTCAACACTTGATTCATTGTAGATGCTCTAAGATCTACGGATGTATTTATATTGAACCTGTTTTTAGAAGATATACTCCCTCCGACCAAAAATATAGTCCTCGTTTGATTTTTTCGGTTTTTATTTTACAACTTTGATCTTAAGTATTTTTGTTTGTGTCACATAATACTTGCTGCAAAATATATAAATGGATTTGATTTTAAATGCATTTTTATTTATGTAATTTTCATCAACTATCATATAAAATAAATAAAAATATTTAATGTCAAAACTGAAAATAAAAAAACCAAAAAAATCAAATGAGTATTATAATTTTAAAACGGAGATAGTGCTTCTATTAACTTTTGGTGTTGTTGAAAAGGTTTTTTTGTACTTCTATTAATTTTGACTCTAAATTCAAAGTCTGACTTGAGACTTGGCAGCTCGATTTTAAGCCACTAGCTGACTAGTGATGTTTTCTTCTTCCAGCTCATCAAAATAGAATGAGCACTGAATATCCACATATGATGATGTAATTGCTTACGTCATTTCTAATCGTCACTGCAAACGTTTTCTCACATCGTCTTTTTCATGCATCTTATGTATTACTTGCATTGCAATATCAATTGTTTACGTGTCGTTTGTTTGTCGGATGATGTCTTCCTACGTGGATATACGAGAGTCACTTGACGTTTGATTTATGTCTTCGACATTAAGGGTGGGAGTGGAACTCTAATACCTAACATTACCCAAATTGCCACATCACCTTTATCAAATAAAAACCCTCCAACTCAAAACTACCCAATTCTACCCAAAAACTACCCAAAGTGTAAGGAGTGGTACTCAATCCTACACAATTTTTTTTCCCCATATATTATCCAACTTTAATGACGGCTTCATGTTCTTTTGTCCCATCTTCTTCATCATCATTCACTCTCCAATCACAATTCATTAAAAACCCATCTCAAAAACCAACTCCATTATCATGGTCTTCTTCATTTCCTCAGTTAAATCTATCCCTCAATTCAACTCCATCAAATCGTACACTCAAGAACAAGGTACACTTAAATTCACCTTTTATGCAACTAGCCGTTGCTTTTTTTCTTCCCTACAACGGTCACTTTTCAAAAAAAGCTTCCTCACCACATTCGGCTTCCCAACCCGATTTGGCTTAACCGATGGGGAAGGGACGGTGTTACCGTCCTACCCGATCGGTGCCGATAGGTTAACCGACTCCACTCCCTCCCCTCTAAATTAGACATGAAAGAACCAAAAACGAATATAAAATAAACTATTTTAATCCATTTGAATAAAATTGATATCGACTCTTTGTACATTTGCAATCCAGTCACTAGTCACATAAAGTTCGCCACTAAAAATGTTAACCTTTTTTTTTTTTTTTTTTTTTTTTTTTTTTTTTTTTTGTGCAACGGTGAAAATATATTATCTCAAGAAAACAAGATACATGATAAGCATCCAAATCATTGCTAAAGACTACCACAGCAACTGACTTTGGAGCTACAACAAACAAACCAAAGACTACATACAATACAACCAGACAACATACAAACCAAAGAATTCAAACAACCAGCACTATACTTATGACAGCAGAGACCAGACCTCCAATTCACTACTAAATTCATTAATGAAGTTCCAGAACAAACATAAACTTCTATCTCACATGGGGCTTCCAGTTTTCCACTTTACTTCCCACTTTTTCTTGTAGTACTGAAGCTGGTTTGCACATTCAAACCATAGTTTTGATTCTGCAACATTAGGAATCCTCTTATCCTCTACAAGCTTATCAAGAAATTCCACCTTCTGCTTCCATTGTAACATTATTTCTGAATCATCCATTCTATTTTCTCTATGAACTTTGTCATTCTTAGCTAGTACTTCAGCCACCTCAGATTCTGCACTGGAAATTTGCTCTTTTCCTTTATTATTATGTGACTGTGTCTGCCGAACTTTTTCACCTGATCCTTCATCTTCCAAGTTCTCCAAAACACCATACTTGTTCCCAGACACATCCCCTACCACCTTCTTTTGAGGTTGAGTCTTGTGTAACCCCTCAGTATTTCTCTTTTCCCCTTTCTCAATATTCTGATTCACTTTATTCCAATTAGAATGATTAGACGTCTGAGCATTAGTGCTATTCAGATCAGGAAAATCCTTATCAAAAAAATTCTCCTTATCTTGTTTGCCATCTCTACTGTCCATACCAGTGTCTTTCCTATTCCATTGTTGCTTTGTTGGTCCAATGTTATGTTTGTTCTTATCTCCATACTGAAACTTATTGAACACACCTCTGTTATATCCTTGATTATTAGTAAAATTATTAGGCTTCCTACCTTGTTTCTGCACAAATTCAATCTCTTTACTGCCACCTAAATTCTTAGCTGTTTCTACCTTTTCACTAGCAATCTCCTCCTCAGTTCTAACTTTAACACCACAACCCTTAAACTCATGACCAAAGACCTGACAATGTGAGCATAAAGGAGGCTTCCAATCATAAGTGACTTTGACATTCTTAGTCCCCTTGACATGATTATTCCTATCTCTGTATTGCAGTTCAATAACCTCTTTGAATCCCTTAGTAGCTTCTATCTCCACAAGTACTCTAGCAAAAACTGTCCTACCAACACCATTCTTACACACATAGGCTGTCATACTATCCATGATAACAGGTCTACCAATGTTGCTACTAATTGCACTAATACCTTCAACGGTCCATGCTTCTAAAAGAATTTCAGCTATCTTAGCCCAAACAGGTATTTTAGTAGGTTCTACCTTTTTCAGTCCCACACCAAAATCCCATTTATACACCATTAAATGTTTACTATTAACCATCCATGGACTTTGGTTCACTACAGATGTCATGCCCTGCTCACTATTGAACTTGAAAATCCAATTCTCATTCCCATTGTCAACAATCTCTCTAAATCCAAATTTGTTCCACATTCTCTTTTAATGATACCTTAAGGCAGGTAGACTCATAGGATGGCCTACTAGTTGTCCACACAGAGTTAATTCCCACTTCTTAGTACCAATGGCAACTCGTTCCTCATCAAATACCACTACCTCATCACCTATCTCATTCATCACAGTAGGTATAAACCACAACTTATTGGACTCAAATACTCCCAAATTCTTAACAGCATTAGCATAAGACCTCTTATTATCACCATCTATAGGAATTGTCTTAGCACTAATATCCTCAGCATCAAACTTATCATTATTAGGCTCAGACATGCTGCTATTATCACTTTGATCTAACACATCCTCACTCGATTGATTATCATTCCTATCCACATTATCATGATCTAGACCGGTAACATTATTCAATTCAGAAG
The DNA here is from genome assembly GCA_019973895.1 of Chrysanthemum seticuspe. Lineage (NCBI taxonomy): Eukaryota > Viridiplantae > Streptophyta > Magnoliopsida > Asterales > Asteraceae > Chrysanthemum > Chrysanthemum seticuspe. Next base: position 14,367,030 of record BPTQ01000008.1, read on the forward strand.
TATCAGAAGTCTCATTATTACTTACAGTGCTAGAATTCTGTCCACAGTCAACTGCATCATCTCCCAATTTCCTACCTCCACAATCCTCCTTTTCTCCACACTCAAAAACCCTAGATTCATCATTGACCACAGTAGACTTGAATTAGCCCTATTATGACTCGAATTGCTCATAACATGATCCTTGAAACTATTTGGGACTTTAACACTTCTTTTTTTGGAATTTTTTTTGTTTGACATTGTGAAACCTAGAAGTGATTTATCATAAAGACGCCTAACTGTAATCTATATCGGAAATCAAACATTGAAAATTGGCACCGAAATCATCAAAATGGGAGATTCTACACAACTCAACGAAATTCTAATTAACTACCCTCATAATGTTCGCAATGATCACACGAATCGAATGGTGTTATCAGAATATGAATTCGTTAAGAATTGAGATAGAAAATGATGAAATTACTGGATTTTTGGGTTTTTTTGAAGAGAGAGAAAAAATGTATAAGGTGTTGGCCAATATGTTGACATGGACACAGTTCTAAAAATGTTCACTTAACGCTGACTTTTCTTAGTTTTTCATCAGAAATACTCACAAGGTAGATTAAGAGTGCTTTTTAGTAATTTAAATGTCACGGTGTTTCCGTCAATCTACATATTTTTACTATAGTGACCAAAAAAGTTGGTAGCTTGCTATTGACTAATAGAGACCAAACATGCTGACGACATCTCCGTCTGTATAAATTGTCACTAAACTGATAAAGTCATCGCTAATTTGATTAAACGGAGATTATTGGTAAACAAAAAGGGGGTCACTTGCTATTAACAATTGGAGACCAAAAAGCTGGTAGTCACTTTTTTAACACTTTATATGATAACAAATTGAGATATTTTATACATGTTGAAAAGAGAAAATACAAATAATACTCTCTAGAATTTAATGATATTTACATAAATGAAATCTGAATTTTTGTTGCATCATTCTAATTCAACCCAAAACTCATGGATCAAAGACTCGTAATTCCTAAACTAATCAATACCTAATAGGCTAATACTCATAGAAAAGATTCTGCTCATCTATGTCATATACTAGTAGGCATTGCTTCCAAACACTGGTGCAAATCCTCCAAACTTAAACCATCAAGCCAATTATTCCCATAATCAAGTTCCTCTTTTTGCATCAAACTTTCAGTTAGTCCATTGGCGCATTGGTCCCTATTATCTTTAGTTATAGTCGAATGTTCAGGCTTCAAGTCGCCTAGAAACATAAAGTTGCTATCACTGGTACCACCAAACTCACCGTCTGAACGCTCAAACGAACCAAAACTATCGCTATTGTTACTAATACTATTCTCGCTGTGAACTTCATCCAAAGTCGAAGTAGGATGAAGGTCGGGATGACTATGACGAATGCTATTATCTTGTGGTGGTATGATCATCTCTTTCGGATTATTCTTCTTGTTGTAAAGACGGCATAGAACCCAATCGTCCAACTACACGTATCAAAACACACCAATGTCAAACACATTTCATAAAAATTACATAAACGTGACATGTAAATTATAAAAGTGACAACTTAACACACCTTAGAAGGAGCAGGATGTCGATATTCATGCATGATCCAGTTTGTCTTAATTCCTTTAGTCCCTTTTCCCGCGTAAAAAACCAATGCTTTCTTAATCCCAACTGTCACTTTAGGATCGGATTTTGACTTGATTGGTTTATCTGCTCCGGTTGCTTTCCAGTACCCCTTTCCTGTGACCCGATTCGGTTTAGACCCGTTAGGATATTTCCTGTCTCTTGGGGTGAAAAAGTACCATTCCTTTGTTCCAAACAGAGCCATTTCTAAACAATTGAAAAAAACTAGTCAGTGTATTATTTAGCATGGATTGATTTTTTTTTTTAAATTTGGACGGTCAGCATTGTCAGTTATCAACATTTTTTAAGAGTTAAAAAATACGTACCAGGAAGATCCCAAGGTTCGTGTTTGTAAAGATCAACAGCCGCGATAATTGAAGGTGGTGAAGTGACACTAGCAATCGTTGACATGGACCGCGATTTCTGAGATAAATAGTGAACGATGAGCTCCTCATCTGTCGGGTGGAACCGAAAACCAGGAGGCAAGTTTAACTCAGCTTCAGCATCTCTAACTGTTTTTGTAACATGTTTTGTTGGTGATCTCATCTTCTACTGAAACTGAAATTGAATCTTTATCTGTATCTTATAAAAAGGTATATAGATGTTGTGCGTGAATATGGAATTTAGTTGATAAATGGAACAACCCATGAAAGGCTTATATAGGAGTCACAAAATTGAAGTGTTTTTTTTAGGACAGTGACATAGGAAACACATGATTTTGTAAATATCTTGTGTGGTCTCCACGAATGAAGAAGGTTCTTTGAACATGCACATGCTAAACTTATGAGGCAAAACTTAGCCGACTTTTTAATTTGTCGTGCTACATCAGCGTCAATAAAATAAGGACTTATATGGTAAAGTTGGTATATGGACTATGGTATTCTCGTAATATATTTTATACTCTTTTTGGCTGAAAGCAGTGGTCGGTGAGTCCGTCACCTTCACTTCAGTTTTTTCTCTCTTCTCACTTCCACTCACTCATGTTGAATAGGCTGAATGGCAAGGGGAGGTTATTCTCACTTTACACCTCAGCGTCACCTTAGTTCTCTCTCCTCTCACTTCCTTCACTCCAACTCACTTTTTTGTGAACAATGTCACCTTAACATCACATTTCATTAAAATATTCACTTTTATAAAAATATACCCCATGAAAAACCTCACATACACTCACAAACCAAATAAAAATTTATAAAACATTTGAGTGGGGCTCTTTTAAACGTTGCAAGGTGAGCAAGTCACCAGAAGTTGCTTTGGTTTGTGTGATTCATGCGTGAGTTTGGTAATGGGACGTAAGAAGGTCACGAGTGACTTTGGCAACTAGGTGAGGGAGAGGGAGTCACCTCCCTTGCCATCTAGCCTTATACATTTGTTTTGGTCACCATACTTCATCTTTCATTAAAATATACATTTTATACAAACTCAAATTTACAAAACAAATAAACAATCATTACTTTTACAGTTGGAGCCCACAGTTTTAGATTTCTCATTATGGTGTCATACACATGCAAAATTATCGTGACCTACTATATCTGTTTTGAAACCCATGCGTGAGTGAGCGATTTACCATGCCAAACTCATCACCACTCCTGCCAGTCTTATTTCATTTTGAAAGTTATTGTCCTTAAAATAAATTTACCGTTTAAAAAATGAGACCATGGCATTACTCCACCAATTTAATATAATCTCTACTTATTAAACTCTCTTTTGATGGGTTAAGATAAAAATAAACAGTTATTTTTATACATCATAAAATGAAAAGATGGGTAACAATTTTAAAATGAAAAAAAGTACAACTGTTTGAAATAGTTGCCTTTTACTCTCAAGTAAATACATGATTGTTTACATCTTATCCATCTTATATTTTGCTCTGACAAAATTGTGGTGCCCTTGTCGGTTTTTGAGATACTTTTATATATTACAATCTTCATCTCAAAATTTGTTAGGAGAGAAAAATCACACAGTTTAATAAAAGTAGACCATTATATTTATCAATCAATGAAATAGTTAAAATAAAAAGTTTTGAAATGTTACAAAAATAATATGTAAATAATAATTTTAAAATGGAGCGAGTAATAAAAATTAAGAGTTACATATATTTTTGTCAAACATAAAAGCTTCTAGACATGTAAGTTCAACTGCATCTAGTTTAGTAAACGTACTTTGCGTCTTGTGTTATTATGAACTTTGTCGTAGAGTAAGGATCAAATGAGAAGTTAAATTAAAATGAGAAAGGTAAGAAGAAACTACAGCCGCATATTTCAGATGCACCTAAAAAAATAGATGCATTTCCTCTTAAATTTTTCCTCCTCATTTAAAATATGTGGCTCAAATTTTCCTCTCATTCTTCTTATTTCAATTTCTCTTCTCATTAGATATTTTGCTTTTGGTCGTAAGAAATTTCAGTAGATAGAATGAATTGTACGTGGATGATTTATGGCTACGTGTTCAGTTTGACAATTAAGGAATTGTATGAGGAGGATAAAGAAACCTTTCGTCCTTTCGGTGTATTTGAAAGGTTTTATTAACTTTGACTCTAAAGTCAAAGTTTGACTTGTGACTTGGCAGCTCGATTTTAAAGCCACTAGCTGACTAGTGATGTTATCTCTTTCCAGCTCATCAAATTTTAGAATGAACATTGAAAGCCGACATATGATGATGTACGTAATTGCTCGCGTCAATTCTAATCGTCACTACAAACGTTTTTTCACATTGTCTCTTTCGTGAATTTTTTGAAAGGACAAGTCATCTACACCCTCTCATAGAGAAGGTATCTAATAATTGGGTGCATCGTGGACTTATACGGTATGCATCGCGGGTTATACGGTTTGACCAAAACCTTATGATGTGACAACATAAGGAGGGTATCTATATCACATCCCTTTTATGAATTAGTTGTTTTGTATATGTCACTAGAGTATGATCTAGTGAGAAGAATTTTTGAAATAAGAAAAATGAGAAAAAATTGTAACCACATATTTTAAATAAAGAAAGACAAATAATTAGGAGATGCATATATTTGTGTGAGTGCATCTAATATTTGTGGTTGTAGTTTCTTCTCATTTTTCTCATCTTAATCATATTTCTCATTTGATCCTTACTCTATGTCAATATCAGTTGTTTACTGTGTTTTTTGGTTTTTCATATCTTACATGTGTTCTATATATATGTCATAGTCTTCGACATAATCGTGAAAGTACGACGAACGTAAATTAAACTTATTTTTGTTTGGACAAATATGAATAACTTGTTTTTAGACCATTATGGCATTATCCTATAAGACTGTGTGTAATGGTGATCGTAGTCATCACTTTCAACTTAACTTTCTCTCACTATAACATTTTTTATGATAAAGTTAGTGTAATAAAACGATCATAATCACCACAAATAACATACCCACTTAAACATAACTATACCCCACAAAACAGTTAAAAAAACAGTCACAAACAATTTAATAAACAAAGGGGAGGACTCGGTCGAATATATGACTCATGTCATTTATCACTAGGGAGACGCGTTAGTGTGGGTGGGTTTTTTTTAGGGGGGGGGGGCGTCCTAAGTAACAAACGACCGCAAGATCAAAAAGATCTCTCACAAGAGGATAGTGTTAAGTTTGATACATTTTTAGACCATTATTTACGTAAAAAACTCTCAAATGAAAGAAGCATAGGGCATACACTAAGAAAATACCGCAAAGCCATCAAGATGAGAAACCGATTAAAGAGAATAAAAAATGGGGGAAAAAAGGCACAACAACAAAAAGAAAAAACACCAAATAATCTATTAGGATGGTCCACGTTTAAATTGATATCGAAAGGCTTTGACACCAAACACGCCAATTTAAGATTTTATTTTTCTTGCACCATCTGTTGAAAAACCAGACATGGGAAGAAGATTGAACCCGTGAAAAGCTATCGACCTTAGCTCTTCATCCATATCTTCAATCTTGGAATGGATAACCTTCTTTCTCTGAAGCCCATATGCACCACAGAACAATATAATGTAGCAGACACCATTAAAGATAGTTTTCCATAACCAGGGATATTATTCCAGATAAGTTCATTCACTAAATCCATAATTGATACGTTCTCAGCCCTACTAGCTTAAACATTTACGCCATATAACCAAAGATTTTTAAATTAGAAGAACATGCGCTCTCTAGTCTCGGGAAGATCACCACATAATATATTTTGAAGTTGAGAGTAATAACTTAAATGTTAGACCAACCGTAATAGATGTTGGACGACCGAGTCTTCGTTGCCTAGGTGGCATGCAAGACACATTGTTCTTATTACGGTGGCAAGAGAGCACGCGCCTTAGATGGGAAATTTGCAATACTCAGTCTATGCCAAGTCCGATTCATGTAGTGTATGTTTTTGTGCGTGTGTATGTGTGTGTTTTGATGGGTATTTGTGTTTAAGTAGGGTATGCTTTAGTGGTGAAGTCGATTGTCTTATTACACTAAGTTACGTTGGTGGTGAAGTTGAATGTAGAGAAATAAAGTTGAGGTGACGCTCAAATGATGATAATAAATGCGGTCTAGAAATTTTCTTATATTTCGGTGTTATACACGATTCACTTCAAGTCTTATACATGCTACGATCCACTTCAACAGGAAAGAAGTAGCCCAGTCATCTCCATCACATAATCATGCTACAGTCAACTCTACAAGAAGATACAATCCACATCGAATGCATATTCTACATAGAAAGAGCTTGATTCAATGTAACACAATATAATAGCTAGTTTCTATTCAATGTAACAGTAGTAGAAGTAGTGTAGATGATAGTAGCATAGTTGTAGTATAGTTGACTTTTATCTTTGACTTCCATCTTGTATAAATACTACACTGAAGTATCTTTTCAGTTTAATGAGAAATCACAATTTCATTCATTTCATTCATAATTCAATATGGTATCAGAGCACAATTAGCTCTGGCCATCCTGTAACAAACTTCGGCCACCACTCAAAAAAATTTGACCACCGGTCAACCACCACAACACAACCACAGATCATCCAAAACTGTCGAAATTCATCAAATTTTACCATCACAGCACTCAAATCACCATTCTAATCACAATCACACAATCAGTATAGATCACAACAATCAAAATACATTCAAGATTCATCAAAATTCATCAAAACTCATCATAACTACTTTTCCCGCCAAAATTTATAGCTACCTTTCTTGATCATTTTCTGCCATTAACATCTTCCAAAATCACCATGACAAACTCAAAGAACAACACAAACAATTCATCTTCATCATCACAACAACCAAACACTGATGATGTAAACTACATTCATCATCCCCTGTATTTTCACCAAAATGACCATCCTGGCTAGATTCTGATCTCCAAGAAACTAACTAGATCAGAAAACTATAGCAGTTGGAGGCGTTCTATGATGATAGCTTTGAATACTAGGAACAAGTTAAAACTGATCAATGGAGAATTTGATGAACCTGCAACAACTTCATCCATGAGATCTTTATGGGAGAAGGAAAATGACATGGTGATTTATTGGATACTCAATACAGTTTCTGAACAGATTAGAAATAATCTCAGTTTTGTGAACTTTGCTACTGCTTTGTGGAAAGAGTTGAGTGAACATTACTCTTAGTTGGATGGTCACAGAATTTACCAAGTTTCCAATGAAATAATCCAGTTGAAACAACTTAACACACCAGTTGAGTTGTATTATCACAAACTGAAGGGATTTTGGGATGAATTGGATGCTTTAGAGGCTCCCTATGCTTGCACTTGCAGATGTGATTGTGAGAATGGTAAGACCAATGGTGAAAAAGAGCAAAGGAAGAGATTGATTCAGTTTCTCATGGTGTTGGATGACAGTTACACCAACATCAGAGGTCGGATACTTCTAATGCAGCCATTACCACAAGTCTCCAAAGCCTACAGTATGCTCAGAAAGGAGGAGAAGCAAAGGGACATACCAAAATCCAATCCAATATCACTTCCCACAGCCCTCAATACCTATAGCACAAACAGACACAATCAATTTCCAAAACCAAATGCCACTAATGCTACTAATCAGTCATCAAATAGATACAAGAAAGCACCATTCAGGAAGGGTATCACTTGCATAAACTGCAAGAAAGAAGGACACTATGGTAATGAATGCTACAAGATAGTTGGATATCTTCCTGGTCACCCATTACATGGCAAATTTGTACCACCATCTCAGAGGACACAACAACATTATTAGGGCTCAGTGAATGCAGTCATGGGGGTGAAGATTTTGAGCAAGAGAACCACACAACACCTCTCACTATGACTAATATTTCAGGCAACTCAACTGACCCATATGTCTTCACCAGAATGGATCAGTAGCAGAACCAGTTGAACCAAGTCCTTCTGATGATGCAGAACCAAAATCAAAGGGAGTTCACTGCTACAAATCTCCCACACATGGCAGGTATAAAGTACATTTTCATTGCTTCTTTTTCATCTGGTATTAAGGAAATATGGGTAATTGACAGTGGTGCTACTGATCACATCTGTACTTATCTCACCTTAATCTTTGGCATACAACATTGCAAGCACCCAACTATAGTTTGTTTACCAAATGGAAAAACCACATCTGTCACAATCACTGGATCAGTCCAAGTCACACTACACCTCATCCTTAAGGGAGTCCTCTACATCCCAACATTCACTTACAACCTAATTTCTATCAGCAGAATTACCAACTCTACACACTCATCAGTCACTTTTACTCACAATCAATGCATCTTTCAGGGCCATGATGGCTCCAAGACAACTGGAACACTACATGGTAGACTCTACACACTCACACCAACTCCCCTCACAAAGACCGGCATCTCTACTCCATCTACAGCAACAATTCTCACCAATAACAGTTCAGCTTACCTATGGCATGCAAGACTTGGTCATCCTTCCTTTCAAGTTCTAAAGAAAATCAAGTCCATTTCTCCTATTTTTCATTGTAATATAGATTCAAAATGTACTATATGTCCTTTGGCCAAACATCACCTTTTACCATTTCCAACCAGTAATTCTCATGCTAGTAGTGTGTTTTCTCTTGTTTACATGGATGTATGGGGTCCTTATAAACATCCAACACTCAATAAATGTAAATATTTCCTAACCATTGTGGATGATTTTTCTACAGCTACATTGACATACTTCATTCCCTCTAAACACCATATATACACAACCTTTGAAATCTTCAACTCCTATGTGAATACACAGTTCAAAACCAAAATTCAAACAATTAGGAGTGATAATGGCACAGAATTCATAAATCAACCTTTCACCGATTTCACTCAATCACAAGGTATAATACACCAGACTTCATGTCCATACACCCCACAACAGAATGCCAGAGTTGAAAGGAAACACAGACAACTTCTAGAGATGGCCAGATCAATCTATTTCCAAGCCAAATTTCCAGTTCATTTATGGGGATATTGCATCCTAGCCTCCACTTATCTCATCAACAGAATACCATCCAAAATCCTCAATCACAAAAGCCCATATGAAATATTGTATAACAAACCTCCAAACCTTGACAATCTTAGGATCATTGGCTGCAGAACACATGTTTACACACACACTCATGACAAATTTGAACCAAAATCAACCCCAACTGTCCTAGTAGGATATCCACCAAACCAAAAAGGCTATATCTTATATGATCCCAAAACACAGAAGACCATTGTCAGCAGAAATGTCATATTTTATGAAACAACCTTCCCTTTCCACACACCAAGTTTCACACCAACTCATGACCCATTCACATCACCATTACAATACTCATACATACATCCACCAACTTCTACACAACCACCACTATCTCCATCACCAATACCATCTTCTACTTCTGTCCCAAATACACCAACCACTCATATCTCAACTGTCACACCTCAACCAGAATCTGAACCAAACACCACTAATACTCCAACCATTCACACCTCACCCATACCTGAACCAACACCAGAACCTCAACCATTACCACCACCACCACCTTTACCTACCAGAACCTCTACAATAACTAAGACAATACCCAATTCCATCAAAGACTTTCAATACAAACTACCTTCATCCTTTGTCAACAACATCAGATCCAAACATCATCATTCTAAATATCTTAATTATTCAAATCTCACCCCTACCACTCTCAGTTTTATCTTAAGTACAGATGTTGTTAGTGAACCACAGTCTTATGCCCAAGCTTCCAAACACCAGACTTGGAGAACATCAATGGACAAAGAACTTCAGGCTTTGGAACAATACAACACATGGACATGCACCATTCTTCCTCCTGGCAAAACCCCAATTGGATGCAAATGGGTTTATAAGATCAAGTTACATGCCAATGGAACTGTTGAAAGATACAAGGCAAGGTTAGTTGCTAAGGGCTTCAACCAACAAGAAGGGATAGATTATACTGAGACTTTTGCACCAGTTGCTAAAATGGCAACTGTGAGGACATTAATAGCCATTGCAGTTCATCATGGTTGGTCCATACAAAAACTTGATGTCTACAATGCCTTCCTTCATGGTGACTTGAATGAGGAAGTGTACATGACTATTCCACCAGGCTATTCCAAACCCTTACCACCAGACACTATTTGTAAACTCACAAAATCCCTATATGGTCTGAAATAGGAAAATAGACAGTGGTTTGAGAAGTTAACCACATTCCTTATTCAACTTGGGAAAATAAATCAAAATTATAAGTTGACACATCCCTCTTCACCATAAATCATCAAGGCTTTATCACAGCATTACTGGTATATGTTGATGATATCCTCATCACAGGCAAAGATACTTCATTCATTCAACATGTCAAGAATTAACTTCATCACACCTTCAATATCAAAGACTTATGCAATATTCATTATTATTTGGGCATAAAAGTTTTAAGGAACTCTACTGGTTTGGCAATGAGTCAGAGAAAATATGCTTTGGATTTACTCAAATTTTCAGATTCTCTTGATCTCAAACCTGTTTCTACTCCCATGGATCCTATTCTCAAACTCAATGATACAGATGGTGAACCCCTTTTAGATCCCACTTACTATAGAGCCATTATTGGGAAACTCATATACCTCACCATAATAAGACCTGATCTTTCCTTTGCTGCTCAAGCATTTAGTCAATATTCTCATTGTCCAAGAACGCCTCACCTTGATGCATTACAAAGGGTCCTCAGATATCTCATGCTTTGCCCAGGACAAGGTATTTTCTTTCCAACATCAAACAACATGGAACTCACCACCTACTGTGACAGTGATTGGGCCAGCTGTGCAACCACAAGAAGGTCAGTATCAGGCTATGTCATGTTTCTAGGAAACTGTCCTATCTCCTGGCAATCCAAGAAGCAATCAGTTGTATCCAGGTCATCCACTGAGGCAGTATACAAATCTTTAGCAGATAGTAGTTGTGAAGTTTCATGGGTCAAATGTCTTCTTCATGATTTGGGCATCCAAGTTTCTACTCCTACATTGGTCATGTGTGATAATTCCTCCACTATTGCTTTGGCCAATAATCCAGTCCAACATGCAAGAACTAAACATATTGAGATAGACTGTCACATTGTCAGAGATAAAATAAGGAGTGGACAAATTAAGCCTATCTTTGTTCCATCCCAAGCTCAAGTTGCTGACATCTTAACAAAGGGGCTAAGCAAGTTCCTTTACTACAAATGTCTTTCCAAGTTGAGCATCTGTGATCCATACACAGTGCCAACTTGTGGGGGGGATAAAGAAGTAACCTAGTCATCTCCATCACATAATCATGCTACAGTTAACTCTACAAGAAGATACAGTCCACATCGAATGCAGATTCTACATAGAAAGAGCTTGATTCAATGTAACACAATGTAATAGCTAGTTTCTATTCAATGTAATAGTAGTAGAAGTAGTGTAGATGATAGTTGCATAGTTGTAGTATAGTTGACTTTTATCTTTGACTTCCATCTTGTATAAATACTACACTGTAGTATCTTTTCAGTTTAATGAGAAATCACAATTTCATTCATTTAATGAGAAATCACAATTTTAATTGACAAATGCAATCCTGTCACCAGTCACATAGAATTGGCCACTAAAGATGTTCACATAGCGGTCACTTTTCGTCACTATTAGTTGTCATAATACAGAAATAGTCACGAGATACAAAAGATTACTCTCTAGTAATTTAAATAACTTCACTTGACAAGTGTAAAACCCATAATTTTGAAGAACAAAATTTGCGTCTAATTTGAAAATTTTCTAAGTTATGTACTAAATATGAAAATACCCTAAACTATATGTTAAGCCTTATTAATATTACATTTGAATTAATACAAAATATATGTATACATACATAATTTAAGATTATAATACAAAATAGTTTCCTAATCCTAAATACATTACCAATATTCGGTTCCCTTATCCCCTCCCCCTCCTAAACCGTATATTATGAGATTAAGCCCTAAAAAGGATAAGAACAAGTGATAATCCTTTATCAAATTAAATGATACATATATAATTCCTCTTAAAACATGATACGACTTGCCAAACATATTAACATGGTTTCTCTTTAATAAAATCGTAAATCAATTCCTGATTTCCCTCCATATTATCGATCCAAAGAAAACAAGAAAACCTTACAAACCTCAAAACCTGCAAATCGATCAAGATTAATCAAAGTAGAAGAAAAGGTCTCGTGTGTGTGATTTTGGTGTGTCGTGTGGCGTTTTTCCTTTCTTGTAATTGACCCTAAAGGTAACACGAATTAACCCTTATTTTTTTATATGCTATAGGATATATCATGCTTGTTAAAACTAATTTTGAAACATGATTAAGGCCTTGCATAATCTGTATGTATGTATTAATATGTACGAACTAAAACAGGTTTAAGAATCAGATTGTTAACCATTGTCACGCCTCGTCATTAGGCATAGTGTATAATCTGGTTTTGCTTCTTTAATGACGAATCTTGTTACTTCTTTTCTGTCGCCATAAAATCTGTTACAAACCCTAACTAAATTTGAGCACCTTTAATAATAACCATTAATGCACGTTAATATGGTACTAAATCTGGATGTCGTGTTAAATTTGTGGTCGAATGGGTTAAAAAGGAATTGAGTTTTGGTCTTGGTTATGTCGAATTGATGCTGGTCCATATTTGCCCCATTTTGTAAAATAAAGAACTAATTCATATCGACATGTTTTTGTGAGATTTTTTATTCTAAAACTAAATTTAAACATGTGTACTACTTATATGTTAAGTTTCGTAGCGATTGGAGGTTGGGAAGGCTTCCGTTTAATTTTAGAAAACTATGTACCAAAGCTGTGAAATTGAGTCTGGAAATCAGTCATCTTGTAGGATTTTTAATAAAATAAGTATAAGGTCTGGGAAGCCCAATTTTTGGAAAGATGTTATTTTATGTCTTAACTAATTAGTAATTACTGGTAGTTTTGGGGAATTTTATGAATAGTCTAAATACGTTAAATAAATTGTAACTTATTAGGTGTCTGAAACTGTGTAATTCTGGACCAGTTGTGTATCTTGAATTTTAATAAATACTTAAATCTAGAAATAGAATCTACAAAAATTCACATAAATACTAGAGACATGTAGGTATGTCTGGTTAAAATTATAGAATTCCAGGAGTTGATTTACTATGCCAAATAATTCGTGTAAGATCGGTCCAGAATTGAAAATAGAAGTGTGTGTTGTATTATATGTCATTTTGGGGTATTTTTCTTTTAAAACAAAACAAGTGTATTAATTGTGATCTCGGGGTGAGTTGTGATCCGAGATGGGTCTGATCTCGGTGTGGTATTAATTTGGCCGAGTGTGGTTTTTTTGATTTCCCGAGATTGTTTGAATTGTTTTCAGATGTGCGTTTTAAATTCGGAAATTTCTAAAGTTGAATATACGTGTAAACCCTAAACCTAATCTACATTAAATGAGATACGAATTAACTTTGAATTAGATATTAATTGGGACTAAGTTAATTAATTAGCATTAAATACGAGATTACTTGACCTAAGTTACTAACATTGATAGTAATATTAAAGCGGTAAACCTAAATTGTAATAAGTATTTGAAATCAATAACGAGTATAATAAAGGAACTAATAATTATCATACGAACCTTAATCTATGTAGATTCATTGAAGAAAGTGTGACATACTTTTTTTTTGCCTAAAGTGAACTGTTATTCTGAGCATTAAGGTGAGTTTTCATGTGCTTTTTAAAGTGGGTTGCACTTTTATTCGAAATAGTATCATGCAAACTTGTTTAAATAATCGTTAATTGCTACGTGTTTTGATTCTTCGATAATATGTAAACCGTATAAATGTTGAATTGTGAATCGTGGAAATAAGAAAAGTTGGAACCGTTGAACCGAACGGGAAATTGTTGAAAAGTTGGAACCGTTCAACCGAACAGGAAATTGTTGAAAAGTTGGAACCGTTGAACCGAACGGGTAAATGTTGAAAAGTTGGAACCATTAAACCGAACGGGTAAATGTTGAAAAGTTAGAACCGTTGAACTGAACGGATAATATGAATGGTTGGTATATGTGGTTTTGTGATATATGTTGAATCGTTGATTTTTGTTGAACCGTTGATATGTGGAATTAATTGAGAATATGTGATAACTATATAACAATTAAATGATATTTGAGCAAATTGCGTGATTGTTTTATAAGTTTGATGTTATTGGAAAAGTGTTTGGTATTATAAGAATTGTTTTATACGTGAAAACCATGAATTCTCACTAGGTCTTTGGCTAACCCAAAACTCTTTTAATATTTGTGCAACCCAGATGAGCTGCTTAGGAATCAGGAGATTATTTGAGATTGACTATGATTAGAAGCTTCCGCTAATATAAGGTAAATTTGAGGTTTTTAATGCTCCGAAAAGACGGGGTGTTACAGCTGGCATCAGAGCCATATGTTTAAGTGAATTAGGTTTAGTCAGCCTAGTCTTAGACCGTAAACAAAAGGAATGTCAATAAAGATAGTTATAAGTGTTTAGACTCGATTAGAGAATAAAGTTGCCAAATGATAATAGTATATCGTTGGACTGATTTTAGGCTATAGAGTATAAGTGAAGAAACTTTGTATAAAGATCTAGACTTTGAAGTGGTAGTACTGGTTAAAATTTTGGAACATATAGTAAAAGCTAAGTATCTAATGGTGTAAGCTTGTTGTCATTAGTTAAGATGATGATATTGGAGACGGGTGCATAAATTTATAAAGTCGAATGAGCTAGCCCTAAGTGCTAAAAGAAAAAGGGGAAACAAGAGTAAATAAAAAGGACCAAAAGAAAGGAAGAAAAAAGGCTTTCGGGTGATAAAAGTGACATACTTGTATAAAACTTTATTTATATAATGTTAACAATAAGGTACAAGGTTTCAGTTATGAAGACATGAGTGCGTCAGTGATTAATCACATATATATTTTTAAGTACCTTCCTCGAAGTTTATAAAATTCTTCATCTCATTTGACTTTTACTATTATATTGATTTATAATTTCATACTAATACACAACATTTTGTATATATGTTTCACCATGTCATGCAACATTATAATATTTTCATTCTATAATAAATATATACCAAAAATTATAATTTTTAAAAAAAAGATAAAGAAAAAACTTTGACCCAAAAAACCGCAAAAAACGTAAAAACCGAAACCGCAAAACCGCACGGATGTAGATTCTCTTTTTTTAAAAACCGCAATTGCCGATGCGGGTTGGTTTTTACCAAAAACCACACCAACCCGCACCACGCTCGCCCCTGGTACATAATCAACAAGTGCTAGTATATTAAAGTCCATTAACAAGGGAATGTAGTCACTAGTAGATTGTCAATGTATTATTTACTGTTAGTGACCAAAAAGTTGGTAACTTCTATTGACTTATAGAGACCAAACATGGTTACTGAGACTGCATCTCCATCTGTATAATTTGTCACTGGACAATTGAAATCGTCACTAATTTGATTAAATGAATGACCATGAAGCACATCATTGATTATGTATTATTGGTTACCAAAAAGGGGTCACTTGCTATTGACTCTTGAAGACCAAAAACTAGTCACTTTAGAAGAATATATATGATAACAAACTGAGATATTTTATACATGTTGAAAAGAGAAAATACAAATAATGCTCTCTATAATTCAATGATATTTACATGGATGGAATCTGCATTTTACTAGTTCCATCATTCTAATTTACCCCAAAACTCATGGATCAGATACTCATAATTCCTAAACTGACAATTTTCTAATACTCGAAGTAAAAGTTCTGCTGATTTGAGTTATTATTCATTGGCATCCCATAAATGTCATAGCTATCAGGCATTGCTTCCAAACAGTGGTGCAAATCCTCCAAACTTAAACCATCAAGCCAATTATTTCCATAATCAAGTTCCTCTTTTTGCATCAAACGTTCAGTTAGCCCATTGTCGCATTGGTCCCTATTATCTTTAGTTATAGTAGAAGGTTCATGCTCGAAGTCCCCAAGAAGCATAAAGTTGCTATCGATTTTACCCCCATAGTCACCATCTGAATACTCAAAAGAATCCAAACTGCCACTGATGTCGCTATAACTGTGCTCGCCTTGTAACTCATCTCTTGGCGAAGTAGTATTATCTTGTGGTGGTATGATCATCTCTTTTGGATTGTTCTTCTTGTTATAAAGACGACATAGAACCCAGTCGTCCAACTATAAATATCAAAACGTACCAATGTCAAACACATCTCTTAGAAAATATATAAACGTGACATAATAAATGTGACAACTTAACACACCTTAGAAGGAGCAGGATGTCGATATTCATGCATGATCCAATTTGTCTTAATTCCTTTAGTCCCTTTTCCCGCATAAAATACCAAAGCTTTCTTAATCCCAACTGTCACTTTCGGGTCAGATTTTGACTTGATTGGTTTATCCGCTCCGGTTGCTTTCCAGTACCCGTTTCTGGTGACCCGGTTCGGTCTAGAGCCGTTAGGATACTTCCTGTCTCTTGGGGTGAAAAAGTACCATTCCTTTGTTCCAAACAGAGCCATTTCTAAACAAATAAAAAAACTAGTCAGAAACTCAGAATTATCTAACTTGTAAATTATTTAGTATAAATCGAAGTTAGAAGAGAAAAAAAAAGTAGGCTATTGCTAGCTATCAACGGTTTTATAAGAGTTAAATATATATATATACGTACCAGGAAGATCCCAAGGTTCGTGTTTGTAAAGATCAACATCCGCGATAATCGAAGGTGGTGAAGGGACACTAGCAATCGCTGACATGGATCGCGATTTCTGAGATAGGTAGTAGATGATGAGCTCCTCGTCTGTCGGGTGGAACCGAAAACCGGGTGGCAAGTTTAACTCAGCTTCAGCATCTCTAACAGTTTTTGTAACATGTTTTGTTGGTGATCTCATGTTCTTTTGAAACTGAAATTGAATCTTTATCTGAATCTTATAAAAAGGCTGATGTTGTGTGCGTATATGTAATTTTGTTGATGAGGATAAATGGAACAACCCATGAAAGGCTTTTATACGAGTCATAGAATTGAAGTGTGTTTTAGGACAGTGACATACTGACATGTGAACACTTGATTTAGTAATTATCTTGTCTTGTATCGACAAGAGTGGGGTTCACTTTCGTATGTAGGTCCACAAATGAATGCAGTTGGTTCATTGAACCTGCACGTGCAAATTATATGAAGGGACATTCTTAGTCGACGTTGTATATTTTTCGCGTTACGTCAGCGTCAACGACTAAAGGACTTATGAACCTACACCATGATATTGAGTTTATACATTTTATTTTATAAGTAAGATAGTAAATAAAGATATTATTATTATATTTTTAAAGATTATATAATAAGCTTTTAGAAAAAATTACACGTTTGGTCTCTATGGTATACCCCAAATAACAACTTTAGTCCCTAAGTCGTTTTTATTACACTAGCAGTATCTAATTTTGAAACTATGCACGCTTTTGGTCCCTATTTTGGATGGGCGTTAGTTAAGTCCGTTAAGTATTTTGCGCTGTTAGTCCTTCGTTAATAATTTTTGCACCGTTAGTCCTTAAAGTTATATGCATAAATCGTCCTTGTGGTTAGCCCGGTCAACGGGTCGGTCAATGCCACGTGTCACCACCTGAGTGGTGCCACGTGTCATCGGGTCTGGTCGGTCAACGGGTCAAGTCGGGTCGGTCAACGGGTCGGGTCAGGTTGCCACGTGGACCAATGAGGTGGTGCCACGTGGCATTGGTAAAATATACCCACAATTTGTCACGCATGGGATTCGAACCCGGGACACTTGGGTGGGAAGCATAGCTTTGCCCAACTGGGCTAAGCATAGCTTCTATTATATTTCTCTAAATTTAATACATAACCCTTAGCATTTAAGAGCCCAATTCAATAACATAAAAATGTTCAATTTAGTTTTTTGGTCTATTAATTTACGGAGTTATATGGACCGTAAAAAAATAAATAAATATACCGTCGGACTCGTTTTTTCGTGTTCTTTCCATTGGTATGCTCGGGGAATTTTTTTGACTTCAAACGAACCTCGAAAAATGCGAAAATAATCGTTTTTTCTTTGTTTTCGCATTTTTCTATTATATTTCTTTGTTTTCGCATTTTTCGAGGTTCGTTTGAAGTCAAAAAAATTCCCCGAGCATACCATCGGAAAGAGCACGAAAAAACGAGTCCGACGGTATATTTATTTATTTTTTTACGGTCCATATAACTCCGTAAATTAATAGACCAAAAACTAAATTGAACCTTTTTATGTTATTGAATTGGGCTCTTAAATGCTAAGGGTTATGTATTAAATTTAGAGAAATATAATATAAGCTATGCTTAGCCCAGTTGGGCAAAGCTATGCTTCCCACCCAAGTGTCCCGAGTTCGAATCCCATGCGTGACAAATTGTGGGTATATTTTACCAATGTCACGTGGCACCACCTCATTGGTCCACGTGGCAACCCGACCCGACCCGTTGACCGACCCGACTTGACCCGTTGACCGACCCGACCCGATGACACGTGGCACCACTCAGGTGGTGACACGTGGCGTTGATCGACCCTGTTGACCGGGCTAACCACAAGGACGATTTATGCATATAACTTTAAGGACTAACGGTGCAAAAATTATTAACGAAGGACTAACAGCGCAAAATACTTAACGGACTTAACTAACGCCCATCCAAAATAGGGACCAAAAGCGTGCATAGTTTCAAAATTAGATACTGCTGGTGTAATAAAAACGACTTAGGGACTAAAGTTGTTATTTGGGGTATACCATAGGGACCAAACGTGTAATTTTTTCAAGCTTTTATGTTTATTTATAATAGTACGTTATTTAAATATTAAGTTAACATAACCTAACATATCATCTAACATTACATAGTAAGAGGGCTGGGTATGATGGCACTCAACCCATGCCAGTCCAACGTGTCACCACAACTGGCGTCGCTAACCGAGTGCCACCATAATGGAAGTGAGTTAAGTGAGTGAGATTGATAGTTTACTGGCGTACGCCGGTTTTGTATTTGTATGTATGTTTTGATTTTTCAATGTATTTAAAATAGAGTTTGTGAGTGAATATTTTGTTTTAATTAGGTATGTTGGGATCTTTTTAGCATATTATGAGGGAGAGGGTATTTTGGTGTGCGAGTGAGTTGAGTGAGTTAGTGATGGCGTTCATATGGCAAACTGGCATGTGTGAGTTGATGCCACCATGCCCAGTGCTCTAACATTAATTTCAGTCCATTATCAGAGCCGTATTTAAAAATGTGTGAGACGTATTAAAGGCCTCAAAACATATATCTGTTTACTATATATTTTGTGACCTCAAATTTACTTTCATGATCAAACTGTTAACGATATATGAAATTATGATCTAGATACTTGTAAAACTCTACTTCAAGTGATCGAAAATGACTAAAAAGTGATTAAAGAAATTAAAATTAGATAATTAAAATATGTTTTTATTGTCATGTTAAGTTATCATATTAAATTTTTGCATAAGACTTGCAGTAAAGTAGATAGAGTAAAGTCCAAAATACATTTATGTGGTTTGTCATGTGTCTCGCTTTACATCCCTAAACTATTTTTTGGCACAAAACCATCCCTCCGTTAGTAAAGTTGGCACAAATACATCCATCTGTTAGTAAAATCAGTTAATGAGGACTAACGGTGCAAATATTTCTCCGTTATCTCCTAACGGAAGAGAAAATATTTGCACCGTTAGTCATTAGAACTGACGATGCAATAAAATAAATTGCATCGTTAGTCCTAAAGACTAACGGTGCACTCAACCGCCACCACCACTATCACCACCACCTACCACCTCCACCGCCACCTCCACCCACCAACATCCTGATCAAACTTAAGGACGAGCAACAAAAATCTAGTACATATATGACTACTAGTGCTTTCAATATCTAGACACCTTTCTCTTTCAATGTTTCATACATATTGTAGTCCAGAATAATACCTGCTAATATACTAAAAAGTAATTTTAAAAGTCGACTAAAAATCAAGAAAAGCTGTATAACTATACATCCTCAAATTTCCAGGATATGCAAGTTGAAGAAGATGAGCCGATTCGTAGGACTAATCAAATGTTACCAACATCAAAAACCCATTCGACACAATTTCAAGTTTCATATAGCACTTACCAGATGTGAATGTGAATCTCTTATCATCAAACACTTGGTTTGCGTTTCGTTCGAACGCCCTACAACTACAACAAATAAACACTTATCATCCACTATACAACCAATCAAATTCAAAAGTAAACTTAACAACAGCAAATCAAGGCAACAGTATAAATCAAACCACCAGATATGGTGCTGAAAAACCACCACCACCGCGCTAAACTGCCACCACCGACGTCAAACCAAGAAGAAAATAAGATAAGAGTACCGGTGGTGGCGCATGGTACACGGACTCGCGCTAGGTCTTCAAAAACGTGCTCACAGTACAAGAGTAGGGGCGGGGAGGTGGTGTTTTGGTCGTGGTGGTGGCGGTGTACAGTGGCGATGGTGGTAGTGGCTTGGTTTTCCGGCGGCTGCACAAAAAGAGGAGGGAGAAAAGTAGTTTTTAGGTTTATGGTGTCCAAATGAGAGGTGAACCCCTCATATACTACTTTTGACCAAAAGTGACAATTTCAAAAGACTAGGGAGAGCGACGTATTGCACCGTTAGTCCAAATATTTTCTCTTCTGTTAGGATATAACGGAGAAATATTTGCACCGTTATTCCTCATTAACTGATTTTACTAACAAAGGGATGTATTTGTGCCAACTTTACTAACGGATGGATGGTTTTGCGCCAAAAAAAGTTTAGGGATGTAAAGCGAGACACATGACAAACCACAGGGATGTATTTTAGACTTTACTCAAGTAGATATTAACATAATAGATACTCTTTTATCCTAAATGTTTCGAGGGAAGCTTTTATTTTATTATCGAGTGAATATCTGAATGTTTACTTTTGAACAGTCTCATATATTGCTTTGACAAGATTCAGTATTGTATTTGTTGACTTGTTGGGGTATCGTTATATCTTATCTAGGGGTGGAAATGAGCCAAGTCGCTCGTTAAAAGCTCGGGATTGGGTCCGTTAAAAACTTGAATGAGTCGAGCCTAAGTTTGGGCTCGTTTAATAATCGGGCTCAAGCTTTATATATACATATCGATTAGGCTCGTGAGCCTAAACGAGCCCTAAAAATATATACGTATATATATTTGCTATACATATAACCATGTATAAACGAGCTCGAACCTAGTGTGATTAATGAGCCTTCGAGCTTTATTTCATTCAACACGTCAAATAAGTAAGCCGAGCTCGATATTGTGAAAACTTTCACGGGCCTAGCTCGAGCTCAAAATGTGAGGCTCGAAACGACCTCTAGCCCGAGCTTGAGCTTTATATATATAAACGAACGAGCTCGAGCTTTGACAGGCTAAGGCTCGGCTCAGCTCGTTTACACCCTTAATCTTATCTTAACTATATTAAAAGACAAAATCATTTATTATAAAAGGTTTTCATTTATTTATTTATTTATTTTATTTTTATTATTATTATTATTATTATTATTATTATTATTATTATTATTATTATTATTATTATTATTTTATTTTATTTTTTATATTAAGGTCACATACACATTATTCTATTGCTATAAAAAAGGATATTAATTAAAAATTTAATTAAAAATGCAATTACACTCATTCTTTTATAATTTGAATATCTCACGAACCACTAATTGTAAGACAGAACAAATTATACTGACATGACGTGACATTTTATTATCTTTCAATAGATGGACACTTTCAAATACGTTCGACGAATTATTTTTTTCATTTTTTTACGTTTGGTTTTTTAATATTTAATTTCGCATGACATATTACATGTTATTTAACACTAATATAAAAAAGGGAGAATTTCATTTATATCTTTTAAAAACTTAGATATTACATCAATATCCTTGTAAAAATCATTATTACATGAATATCGTTGTCAAACTTAATAATACTCATAAATATACAAAATGAAAAACTTAATACATACTAAATAAATGGTTAATATATATTCATCTTTTATATTATATTAGACAAAAATATAGATAACCTTTTTACCCATGGATCTTAATCAAAAAAATAGGAAATGACCTAACCGAACTACGCATTTTCTTTTCTTTAGGTTTTCTTCCTCTTTAAATTAACCAGATCTTGTAAGTTGGATTATATTTCCAACCGTGTATAAAATAGGATAAGAACATCACTTGTCCATATATTTAGGATTTGGGGACAAGATAAAAACCACTTTAAACATAGCCTTGCAAAAATATTGTTAACTCTTTGATAAAAGAGTTTTGTGTATCGTGAACATATTCATGGACACAATAATCAGTATCACTTTAATTTATTTAAAATATGCAATTTGTTGTCAGAAATCCTACGATTTATGGTAAAAGAATATATAAACAAATCGCTCAATAAAAGGTAAAACATGAGTAATAATACGATTGAGATTAGATCATAATAAAACCAACTAAGATCAAGAATACTTGATCGATGATGACAGTTTTGAGATGGGAAGGAGTGTTAAAGGAAGAAGAAGATACCAAAACTATATTTGGAGGATTTTCTTTTTATTGTCAAAGGGTAAAAGTGGAATTAAGCTTTTCATTATATATATGAATAATACATGAATTGCCAAAATCATTTATTTAAGATTTAATTGTCGGTTTGGATATCCATGTGAATTTGTGCAGTTTTCAAAAGATATTGACGTAATTATGATTTTTACAAAGATATTGATATAATATTCAAGTTTTCAAAGATATAGATGAAATTCTCCGTATAAAAATAAGTAGTTATAACTATGCATGAAACTTTTGGTATTTAAATAATCTCGTTTCATATAAAAATTTATTTTTTCAAACACTAAAAAAACTTTAAAGTGAGTAATGTGTTATGTCCAAAATGTCTTTTTAATCTTAATGTTAATATTAGTGGTTTTGAGTTTTAATATCAAATTTTTATTTAATATCCTACCGAAAATATATAGTTGACTTATGTTTAAAAAAAACTTCATATGTTGCTTGGCTTATATTGCTGAAACCATGCAGAATTATAATATAGTTGCTATCATTTTTAGTTTCATTAAATATTTTTATACGGTTTTTGATATATTATAAAATTAAGTTTTGCTTTTTGAATATTTTACGTTATATGCATAAATGTTACAGGAAACACTAATATCGTCAGTTATAATTATTTGCTGCTATAAAATCTCATCGCTATACACATATACTAATATAGCGTTAATAAAATTCAGATGTTATAGCTATTTTTGTTAAACATCAAACCTTCTAGTAATGTAAGTTTAACTACATCTAGTTTGGTAAACCTACTTTGCGTCTTGTGTTATTATGAACTTGTCATAAGATATTTTAATGGATGTAAAGCATCTTGAGTGATTTAAGCAGAGGTGACAATTTGTGCTTAAAAAAAAGATAAGATAAATTGGCAAACTTTTATAAGATTTAGGCACATTTAACTCTCTCTATTTTTTTTTTTTTTTTTTTTTTTTTTTGGAATAGGCATGTATTACTCATTTAGAAATTAAATTGGTATTAATAGGCACATACTTTTCTCAACATTAAATTGTTTTTAATGAAAAACCTTATAAATATAGTATATTTAGTTACTTAAATATAAATGAGGTATTACATTTAATTTTTTTTTATTTTATTATTATTATTTTTTTCATTTTATGTTTTTTTTAAAGCGATACATGTGAACCCGTTTAACCCATGTCTGTTTAAGCTTGTGCACATTGGACTAGTGCCCGTTTGATTTGTTGCTTGTGCCCATCCGACTTGCTATTTTGCCACTTCTAGATACGCTCAGTTCTCGAGTTGAAAAGGAAGAGGAAAGTAAAGGAAACGGAAAGTTTTTTGTGTTCTTGAGTCTTTTTTAAAGGAGGAAAGGGAAACGGAAAGGAAATAGAGAGGAAGATTTGATAAGTAAATCTTCCTCCCACTTTTGGGAGGAAAAGGAAAGGAAACGGAACCATATGTTGTATAAAGACTAATATACCCTTTTTAAAACATTTGACATTAACAATTAAAGGGCATATATGTAATTTGACCAAGTTATTTTCCTTTTCCTCTCACTTAAGAACATGATTATGATTACTTTCCTTTTCCTTTCTCCTATCTCAAGAACATAACAACTAACACTTACTTTCCTTTTTCATTTCTTTTCCTTTTTCTATTCTTTTCCATTTCCCTTCTCTAAAAACTCGAGAACTGAGCGTTAAGGTACGTGTTCAATGACAATTAAGGAATGTTGTGGGGACCTTTCCTCAGATTTGTGGATATATTGGAACCACCTTTTAGAAGAGATTATAAACCTTTTGGTGTTCTTGAAAGGATTTTATTAAATTTGACTTTAAAGTTAAATTTTGACTTGGGACTTGGCAGCTCGATTTTAAGCCACTGGCTGACTAGTGATGGTTTTTATTTCCAGCTCATCAAAAAAGAATGAGGTATGAACACTGAACATGCACATTTGATGATGTAATTGCTTACCTCATTTCTAATCGTCACTACAAACGTTTTTTCACATTGTCTTTTCGTGCAATTTATGAATTAGTTACAGCATATTATATGTCAATATCAATGTTCACGTGTTTTTGGTTTGTCGAATGATTTCGGACTCATGCATCAAATACTCGTATAATATTAGGGAAATGATTTGTACACTCCAAAAATTGATTGGTACACTCAAAACTGTGCATTAAACATTTGTACTGCATATATATTGTGCCTTAACAGGTTGCATATTAGAGTGTACAAATCAAAGCACAATGTGTACAAATCATCTCCCATAATATTATTACATCAGTCTCATAATAATTGTTCATTTTAACTTTTCTAAGTCTTTTTTTTATTAAACTTTGACTATAAATATTTTTATTTATATAATATAATACTTGATAAAAAATATATGAATAGATTGGGTTTTAAATGTATTTTCATTTGGTATAATTTTCATCAAATATTATATAACACAAATAAAAATATTAATGCTCAAAGTTGGATAAGAAAGACTCAAAATAATCAAACTGAACAATTATTATGGGACGGATGGAGTAATATTTTGCTTTAACTGCTTTTAAATTAAGTGTTTAAATATGTACAAATTATTTCTCCTATAAAATTATTATCTAAACATTTGTTAAATTATATTTCAAGTGGTCTAGAGTGACGAAAAACTCGTAAAAAATAAAGCTACATGGTTAAAAAAATATTTGTATCATCATGTTTAGTTATCATAGTATATTTTTGAACAGGGACAATTTTTTTGGACGAGTATAAAAGAAATAAGAACTAAAATGTACGGTTTCATTAAAATGGGTAAACAAATTAATAAGACGTGTATTTCTTTTCACATATTAGTGGATTAACATGCATGTATTTGTGTGACACAAAATTTTGAGACCAGGTTTATGTCGGAAAAATTGAGATTTTTAATAAAAATTTACACTAGATGACAAGCATCCATCGGGTTCCCATAAAAAACCCCGGTAAATCGGTGACCCCTAGATCCACCCCTGTTTTTGCATAAGGCTTTCACTAACTCGGCTATAGCACTATCCATTATCACCTAGAGCATCTCTAATGAATAACTTTCTTTCAATCTTTCTTAAATATACAAATATCTTTAACTTACTGTTAACTTTTATTTCAGTATGTGAACTCATTCTCAAGTTTCATCTACTCTCACATTATATAGATTCTCAATTGGTTGAGCAATACTAAGTTCTTGATTTTTCAACTTTTCTACAACTTATTGCTCCATTGTTTAAATGCTTTACCTTGAACTTTAAGTTTTTTTTAACTCATTGGAGATGCTTTTAGTGCAAATACACCAATATAGGTTACGTGTTAAGTGACAATTAAAAATGGGCGTGATGGAGAGTGCATATGACCACGATCATCACTGTCATATTAGCGTCAACTCAGCTTTTTTTCTCTACAACATTCTTCATAACAAACTTAGTGTAATAAGACGACTGCGGTTACCACTAAAAACATACATCATAAAAAATCATTTAATAAAAACGTTCACACACACAAAGTTTCTCTCACAACTCGATCAAATATATGATGAGTCTTTACAAAATAACATGTTGAACGTGTAGCTAAAAGGATGTAATGAGGGAACACGTTCTTTCCGTGGGGTGACCGAGCCTCACGGACCATCCATTCAATCACCCCACAAAAAGAACTAAGACTAATGCTAATGGGGTGAGTTCCCCCTAACCAAACGAACAAGCAACCGAGTCCCCTCACTTGCCCAAACCATAGGCAACCGAGTCCCCCCAACTAAATCAAAGTTATAGTTGGCTAACCATCCGAATTTTTTTTCAATTTGGTTTGTGTATGTGGTTTTATTTAAATTGTTTTTTATAGAGTATGTTTTTGGCTGTGGCTGCGATTGTTTTACTATTTGCAGGGTCGTCTTTGAGGTTGTGTAAGGTGAGTGACCGCTCACGGTCTCAAAATTTTTAGGGCTCCAGAATTTGTCCTGTTAATAATTATATGTATGTGTAGACATATTTTTCACGAAAAAAAAATATTTAGATGGGAAAATATCTTAAATGAGTAATATGTTAGAACGTTTAGATAACTAATTGCATTATATCTTATAAACGGTGACATTTTATATATAATATTGCTTAACGAATTGCCTTATTATATAATTTGGTACACGGCTCTCAAAAATTTCGTCGATTCATAAGACGACCCTGACTATCTGTTTATAGTATAAAAAAGAAAAGCTGAGCTGACACGAATGTGCCGGAAGTAATCATAAATAAATTGTGATCAGGATTCGGCTAAGAAAAATGGGACCGCACTTCAAATTTGTGGACATATTGGATAAGTCATAAGTGGGAACCTCTTTAAACAATAAAACTTTTAGTTTTGTTAAATTTATATATTTGGTTTGACTCTTTAAGTCCAAAGTTTAACATGGGACTTGGCAACTCTTATGCCATTGGCTGACTAGTGATGTTTTCTAGCTCATCAAAATAAATGAACACAGAACATGCACGTATGATATGATGATGTAAACTGGTTACGTCATTTATAATCGTCACTACAAACGTTTTCACACATGGTCGTTTTCATTCATCATATTTTAATTAAATTTACGTCAAATATTAATTGTTCACGTGTTTTTGGTATGTCGGACGATGTTTTCCTACGTGGATTATAAAACGTCGACAGGATATATAACTTGAGTTTCCATTCCACTACTACATAACAGATCTTCAGCGACAGATTTTTCCGTCAGAAATCCGTCGGTAACAGCTGTTTCCGACAGGCTTGTGACAGAAATAGGGTGTCGGAGAAATCATGGTCGCTAATCACTATTCGTTGGAATTCTGTTGGAAACACCGACTGGGAAAATGCGTCAGTAATCTGTTGGTAACTTTGCCGTCGGAAGTCTGTCGGAAAACTTTCTGTCGGAAAGTTGTCTGAAATAAATCCATCGGAAATCTGTCACAAAAAATGTAGTCGATAAAGGGTCACAATTCTGTCAGAAACTTACAAATAGTTTCACTCATTAAAGCTTGCATATATCATTAGATCCTGTATCTAAAATTATTTAAAAAAGACTGATAAATAAAATGGATGGCTCAAAATTAAATATTCAAGATGTGCTTATTTTGAACATTCAAGTCAAAACAGTGTCATTCATTTGATCAAAGGAACATTCAAGTCAAAGTACAGGATTCAAAATAGAGTATTTAATCCAAATATTCAAAATTATATGACATTATTCAACTAAGGCGGAGGGCGTGAATCAGTGAACTTCTTGAACATCGAGTTAATGTCATTCATCCTTTGCTGCCATTCTCTCTCCCGAGCTTGTTCACGAGCATTCGCCTCCAATTCTCTTTGTTGCATGTGCGCTAGCACCTGATGCTCCACTTGTCGTTGTACCTCAATTTGCATGTCTCTTTCGAATTGTGCTCTCATTTGTGTGTTGTCCTCCTGCAAGCTTCTTATCGTCGTTTCCAACATTTGTACCTACGTTGTAGTAAGTCCCATTTAGTATTAGAACAAAGATATTAAGAAAGTCCCATTAAACTAAACTGAATAAAGAAAAGTGCCATTAAACTACACTGAATAAAGAAAAGTCCCATGGCAGAATTGAGTACTACTTGGCAAAAAATTAGAATTAAAAAACAGATGAGTATGTGGGTTCCAAACCAGCATGCAAAGCGCGCGACAATCAAAATGTGAATTTGGAATTTTGTGTTCAGCTTTGGTTTTCGGTTATAATTAGCTGGTGAACATAAACTGCAACACTCTTAAGGACCATGCATTGACTATCATTACAACTAATTAATGCAGAAGTTTTTGACCATCATTACAACTAATTGCTGCATTAACATATTAACTAAACCAGAAGTTCAGAACTAGTGCATAGTGCATAACTTTAACCAGTTAATTCACTAACTCAACCTTAAACTGTAGCCGCATCAACACACAACATACGCTGAAAATAACTGTCACTGTCATCATCAGCAGCAGCAGAACTAGCATTGTCATTGTAACGCCCCGACCCGACAAGGGTAAAGGAATCACAGTAATGGTGTCATATCAAAGCAAACATAAATATCCAAAAGAAATCTCAACATAAATATTGAAATATTCCAAGTCAAAAGACTTCAATATAAAGTCTAAGTCTAAAATATAAAGTCTAAATGGTATCATAAGATCAAAGCTAAAATCTCTAAGGTAAGTCCACTCGGCACTCATCCCAAAGCAATACCCAGCTCCAATGCTTAGATACCTGCCGCGAAAGAAAAGAAATGCGGCTGAGCTTCAAAAGCCCAGTGAACAGATATACAAGCAAAACGAATACGAAACGAGAATGAATAAGAAATAAAGTGAAAGAAAGATAGTGAAATCATAATCATTTCAAAAGATAAGTCAGGATAAAAGAATAAGTTTTATAGCTAACTACCTCGAGCCCAAACACACATGCCATATCATAAACATATTCATAATCACATAAGGCAACATTTTGTAGGGGAGACCTACCAGAGTTATGAAGGACGTGCATGCATGCAGCATCAATCATCAAACAACATATAGCATATAACATATAATATATAACATATAACAGATCTAGGATGCACCCATACGCCCCACAAACATACATTGATAATATAACATAAATTGAGCTCATAGCAAATATCAGATAAGGGACGTGGCAGAACTTCACTCTACTGCCTTAGAGTCATGTCAGAAGTGCATTTACTGACACGGACATGGAACCCCCATGACTAGTTAATAATTGGCTCGGGTGTCAAACTATCTTAGGTCAAATAAGAATGTCATAATTGACATAGATCATATTTTATCAAATGTTTAGTCATGTTTTCAAAATCAAAGGTTTTATGATTCAAAAATCAAAGCTCAGATAAGCAACAGCTCAAATAGACACATTAGGGTTCATAGCAAAGGCTTAGGAAATCCTAATATGAAAATTAACGAAAAGAAAACATTATAAGAAACCTTTACTGAAAAGGTCAGAATATCTGTACCTTATTCCAAAGCAAATGATCGAAAAGAAGACACAGGGAAAGCAAAGAATTACTCCTTCTTCACAGAACCTATATACATTAATGGTCGTATATATTATTAATGATTCCATAATCGTCAAAATGATCTTTTAATATTTTAGGGTTTTATAATTAAATGAGACTTAAATGTTTTATAATTAATATCGTAGATTAGGGTTCATATGTCATTTATTAAAGTTTAGGGTTTCTCATTCTTTAATATCTCATTAATATGCATTTAATTACATGTTACGTCTTTTAATGACTCGTCACTTAACCTAACACGTCATCAAAATAATCTTTCCTTTTATGTTTTACCATATACGTTTTATGATTTTATGTGACATACAAGTTACTTATTACTCGTATTAATTACACACGCATATGAGACACGATTCACAACCATTACGGTTTAGCATACCTTATTCGGTTAACATATCAAAACTAGGGTTTACGTTTTACATAACCTTTACTTAATTAATATACTTTTAAAAACTCATATGTGACTCGGTTCAACTTAGGGTTTCAATTAACAAGTTATAACGCAAGTCTTAACTCATCTATATACTTTTCTCATTCAAGTTATCATGTTTTACACCTTATTCGAATGTTAAGCATGGTTCGGTTCTAAATACATAGGGTTCGGCTCTTATTAATTCGACACAACCATGACCCGATTTAATATTACATATTACATACGTAATACTCTTTAATACTTGTAAGGTTTAAATCATTAGGGTTTCCTTGTTTTGGTTTTACACGGCTCGACACAAGAAAAGAAGAAACATAACTCGACCAAACGAAACATGATACATTATACAAACGCATGGTATAACAAGGAAGACAAATAAGCATGATACCTTAGCTTGGTTGAGCAAAAATCTCGACACCAAGGGGGTTGAGACTCTCGGCCGAATGGAACAAAAGAAAAGGAGAGGCAAATAAAACTAGGGTTCAAATCTTGTGATTATGTGTTGTATATATAGTGGTAACATTTGATTTAGGCTTGGAAAGGGATTGGGTTTCGGTTTGGCCCAACCGAGCACACCCACACACGCACACCATGGGCTTCGGCCTTATGGTCCATCGAACAAAACAAACACGACCCAAATCATTTACGAAACGTTAAATCTTCGTCGTACCAAAATCGATCACGTAATATATTTTAGTTAGGTTTTTAATTATTCACAAGTTAACTTTTAATTTCACTAAATGTTATAATTATATTTTACGTATTTTATAAATTTTAGTTCCAAGGGTATTTTAGTCTTTAATCAGATTTTAGATTTTCAGGTTTTACAATTCTTCCCCTCTAAGAAAAATTTTCGTCCTCGAAAATTGAAATGAAACGAAATGAAAACGAAAAGGAAAACGAAATGAGAACATACTAAACTATTCAAAGAAATGAGGATAACTAGCTCGCATCGACTCCTCGGTTTCCCAAGTAGCCTCACGTTCAGGATGATTCTTCCAAAGAATCTTAACGAATGGAATGACTTTATTTCTCATAACTCTTTCTTGTCTTTCCAGAATAGCTTCCGGTTCTTCAGATAAAGACATATCGGATTGAATTTGATCAAACGGATAAGAAGCAACGTGTAACGGATGATAGTTGTATCCCCTTAGGAGTGATACATGGAAAACGTCATGAACATGCGATAACTGAGGCGGAAGTGCTAATCGATACGAAACTTCTCCTATACGTTCAAGAATCTCAAACGGTCCAATAAATCGAGGACTAAGCTTGCCCTTGATTCCAAAACGTTTCACACCACTAAACGGCGAAACTTTCAAAAATACACGATCTCCAACCCGAAATTCTAAATCACGACGATGCTTGTCGGCATAACTTTTCTGACGAGACCTAGCTTCCTTCAGCTTCTCTCTAGCAACAGCTACTTTCTCATTAGTGATCTCGATCATTTCCGGACCTTCAATCAAACGCTCACCTACTTCATCCCAGCAAATAGGTGCTCTACATTTCCTTCCATAAAGAAGTTCAAACGGTGCCGCCTTAATGCTAGCATGCCAACTGTTGTTATATGCAAACTCTACTAAACATAAATATTCGTCCCAACTGCCAGTCCATTCTAAAGCACAAGCCCTTAGCATATCCTCTAAGGTCTGTATAGTCCTCTCTGACTGACCATCTATTTGAGGATGAAATGCCGTACTAAAATTAAGTCGAGTACCCCAAGCTTTCTGCAAACCTTTCCAGAAACGAGAAGTAAAACGCGGATCTCGGTCGGACACAATAGATGCCGGAGTACCATGAAGTCTAACGATCTCTTGCTGAAAAATCTCCGCCAATTTACCAATACCATAATCCTTTCTGATTGGCAAGAAATGGGCAGATTTGGTTAGTCGATCAACAACTACCCAAATCGCATCATGCTTCTTCCTAGTAAGAGGTAGTCCAGTCACAAAATCCATAGATATCTTATCCCACTTCCATGTTGGAATATCCAATGGTTGTAACAATCCACTAGCCCTTTGATGTTCAATCTTAACCTGCTGACAAATCATACACTTCGACACAAACGTCGCCACATCTTGCTTCATTCCATTCCACCAAAAGTACTGTTTCAAATCCCTATACATCTTGGTAGAACCAGGATGAATAGTGAAAGGAGAACTATGAGCTTCAGTCATAACTTTCTCACGAAGTACCTGATCATTGGGAACACAAAGCCTATCTCCATACCATACAATACCGTCATTATCAACCTTAAACTCCGTCTGTTTACCTTCTTCAACATTTTGCGCCACGGCCCACAGCTCGCCGTCATCTTTTTGAGCCTCTTTAATTTGCAGTATAAGGTTCGACTCCACCTTCATACTTGCCCAGTATCCATCAAAACCTCGTACACACAACTCAACATCCAAACTCTCTAAGTCACGCAAAATCCTAGGCTCAATCTTGATACTCGCAAGAATGCCTGATTTCCGGCTAAGTGCGTCAGCAACTACGTTAGCCTTACCTGGATGGTACTGAATGTTGGTGTCATAATCCTTAAGAAGTTCTAACCATCTTCTTTGCCTCATGTTAAGTTCCTTCTGAGTGAAAATATACTTGAGACTCTTATGATCAGTGAATATATCACACGTCTCTCCATACAAGTAATGTCTCCAGATCTTCAACGCGAACACCACCGCAGCTAACTCAAGATCATGGGTTGGGTAATTCTCCTCATAAGGTTTTAGCTTCCTCGAAGCATAAGCTATTACCTTTCCATGTTGCATCAAAACACAGCCTAATCCTTTCTTAGATGCATCACTGTAAATTTGAAATCCTCCAGAACCAGTTGGAAGAGTCAAAATAGGAGCCGGCACCAATCTCCGCTTCAACTCTTCAAAACTCTTCTCTCGTTCATCCGTCCATACAAACTTTTCACCTTTCCTCATCAGTTGGGTTAGGGGTAGAGCTAAGCGAGAGAAACCTTCAACAAAACGTCTGTAGTAACCAGCAAGTCCAAGAAAACTCCTGACCTCAGTCACTGTCGTAGGTCTTGGCCATTTAGTGATAGCCTCAACTTTAGACGAATCCATGGTGATACCATCAGCCGATACAATATGACCAAGGAAAGCAACTTGTCTTAACCAAAATTCGCACTTCGAAAATTTGGCGTACAACTTCTTCTTCCTCAAAATCTCCAAAACTATACGAAGATGTTCTTCATGCCCTTCTTCAGACTTGGAGTAAACTAAAATGTCGTCGATGAAAACAATAACGAACTTGTCGAGAAACTCATGGAAAACACGATTCATCAGGTCCATAAACACAGCAGGCGCATTGGTCAAACCAAAAGGCATAACGAGGAATTCGTAATGACCATATCTGGTACGAAACGCGGTCTTAGGAACATCTTGCTCCTTCACACGTAACTGATGGTAGCCAGACCTCAGGTCAATCTTCAAAAAGAACTTAGCTCCTTGCAGTTGATCAAACAAGTCATCAATACGTGGCAGAGGATAACGGTTACGAATGGTAATACGATTGAGTTCACGGTAGTCGATACATAAGCGCATGCTTCCATCCTTCTTCTTCACAAACAAGACAGGTGTACCCCATGGCGAAACACTGGGGCAAATAAATCCGTTTTCTATCATCTCTTGCAGCTGTTCCTTCAACTCCTTCAGTTCTACAGGTGCCATACGATACGGAGCCTTCGAAATCGGTTCAGCACCAGGAATTAACTCAATGCTAAACTCAACTTCTCTAGCTGGGGGAAGTCCAGGGAGTTCATCGGGAAAAACGTCAGTAAATTCGCAAACAACCGAAAGATTTTCAATGTTAGGACTCTCCAAAGATATGTCCTTAACAGATGCTAGAAAACCTTGGCACCCATGAGCAATCATGGTCCGTGCCTTCATAGCGGAAATGAGCTTAACATATTTAAGAGGTTGAGAACCGTGATAAACGAATTCGGGATGTTTTACGTCTCCAAAGATCACCGTTCTAGCATAGCAGTCGATTGAAGCTCTATGATAAGCCAACCAATCCATGCCTAGAATGATATCAAAGTCGACCATATCGAGAGGATACAGATTTGCAAAGCGAATACGATCATCAAAACGAAGAGGACACTTAACGTATTTATGATCAATGATCACGTGATTTTTCATAGGCGTAGAAATCGATAAGCGATTTGTTAACGGTTTGGGCTTCATATTAAGTTTCTTAGCAAATGTGATAGATATAATGGAGTGTGTGGCACCGGTATCAAATAAAACGAAGACAGCATAATCATCAATGAAAAGAGTGCCCGTAATGGTACCTGAAGTGCGCTCCGCCTGGTTACGAGTAGTAGCATAAACGCGTCCAGTGGTAGTCGGCGGCTTGATATAGTTTCCAGGAATCGCCGGGTTCTTCTTAGGGAAATCTTTAATCTTGTGAGCAGTGGAACCACAAGCAAAACAACCACCAGTGGCCTTGTAACACTGCCCCGGATGAGCCTTTCCACAAGTAGTACAAATAGGTGGGGGTGGCAAAACTTCAGCTGTCCTCTGTTGACCTGAAGATCCTGAAGCACGACCCTGATTTGCTCCTCGAGCTGGCTGATCCTTGTTGTAACGCTGGTTATTGTTACCTTGGTTCTGACGATCACTTCCATTCTTACCAACATTTCTATTATCTTGACCCCTCGTCTCAGGGCGTCCAGTGTCAACATTCCTTCCTGACTGACCCCTCTGATCATAACTCCTATCCACTTGACTCCTCGAATCATAACTCCTACCAGAGTTTCCCTTATAGTCATTGCCTTGAGTCCTACCTTGAATCCGATCACCATCGCGATTACGCTTGTTGGAACCCGAAACCTCATGAAAGATTTCAATGTTACGAGCTGCGTCATTGTAGGCCGACACATTCTCATACTCAATATTAAGCAATCGGTCCAACACCCACTTCTTCAGTCCCCACTTGAAATGCTTAGCTTGACGCCTACCATCTCCAGCAATCGCTCCCACAAAACTCACCAACCTCATAAATCTACTCATGTACTCATTAGAGTTCTCATGATCAAACTGGTAGATTGCCTGATAATCCCTCTCATACCTTTGCTGCTCAGCATCAGGGAAGTAACGGTTATAGAAGATAGTCCGAAACTCATTCCAGGTACAAGTCACAGCAAAAGCGTCTCCTCCTCTTGCTTGTTTGAGCGCCTTCCACCAATTTAAAGCATCACCTTCCAATTTGAATACAGCCAAACGAGTCTTAAACTCGTCTCCACAACCCAGTACTTCAAACAGCTTCTCAATATGAGTGATCCAGTCCTCGGCCTCAGTAGGAGTAGCAGCAGTGCTAAACGAAAGAGGCTTGAGCTTACCGAAACGCTCGAGCCAAGTGTGAATACCGACGGGTTGATTTCCTCCACCACTACCCGAAGCACTATTCTGATTACGAATGTTATTGATCACCTGTTCCATCATCTCAGGTGTAGTCAGACCAGGGAAAAGAGAGTTGAGAGCATTCGCAATCGCAGTATCCATGTTAGTAGCATCATCATCTCCATCCGCGCCACCAGTAGTACGAGTTCGAACCATCTGAACGATTAGCAAAATGAACAAGGGTGAGATACGAAATGGAAGTACGCAGAAGGAATCCTAAAGTCTACCCAAATCCTCACAGGTCAAATCCTAATCTCTAAAGTCTCAAAACCTAGGCTCCATATGTCACAGGTCCTGACTACAAGTCGTAAACCTAGGCTCTGATACCATAAGTTGTAACGCCCCGACCCGACAAGGGTAAAGGAATCACAGTAATGGTGTCATATCAAAGCAAACATAAATATCCAAAAGAAATCTCAACATAAATATTGAAATATTCCAAGTCAAAAGACTTCAATACATTGGTCCCAGCGGAAAATAAACTCCAAATGAAAAGTCTAAAATATAAAGTCTAAATGGTATCATAAGATCAAAGCTAAAATCTCTAAGGTAAGTCCACTCAGCACTCATCCCAAAGCAATACCCAGCTCCAATGCTTAGATACCTGCCGCGAAAGAAAAGAAATGCGGCTGAGCTTCAAAAGCCCAGTGAACAGATATACAAGCAAAACGAATACGAAACGAGAACGAATAAGAAATAAAGTGAAAGAAAGATAGTGAAATCATAATCATTTCAAAAGATAAGTCAGGATAAAAGAATAAGTTTTATAGCTAACTACCTCGAGCCCAAACACACATGCCATATCATAAACATATTCATAATCACATAAGGCAACATTTTGTAAGGGAGACCTACCAGAGTTATGAAGGACGTGCATGCATGCAGCATCAATCATCAAACAACATATAGCATATAACATATAATATATAACATATAACAGATCTAGGATGCACCCATACGCCCCACAAACATACATTGATAATATAACATAAATTGAGCTCATAGCAAATATCAGATAAGGGACGTGGCAGAACTTCACTCTACTGCCCTAGAGTCATGTCAGAAGTGCATTTACTGACACGGACATGGAACCCCCATGACTAGTTAATAATTGGCTCGGGTGTCAAACTATCTTAGGTCAAATAAGAATGTCATAATTGACATAGATCATATTTTATCAAATGTTTAGTCATGTTTTCAAAATCAAAGGTTTTATGATTCAAAAATCAAAGCTCAGATAAGCAACAGCTCAAATAGACACATTAGGGTTCATAGCAAAGGCTTAGGAAATCCTAATATGAAAATTAACGAAAAGAAAACATTATAAGAAACCTTTACTGAAAAGGTCAGAATATCTGTACCTTATTCCAAAGCAAATGATCGAAAAGAAGACACAGGGAAAGCAAAGAATTACTCCTTCTTCACAGAACCTATATACATTAATGGTCGTATATATTATTAATGATTCCATAATCGTCAAAATGATCTTTTAATATTTTAGGGTTTTATAATTAAATGAGACTTAAATGTTTTATAATTAATATCGTAGATTAGGGTTCATATGTCATTTATTAAAGTTTAGGGTTTCTCATTCTTTAATATCTCATTAATATGCATTTAATTACATGTTACGTCTTTTAATGACTCGTCACTTAACCTAACACGTCATCAAAATAATCTTTCCTTTTATGTTTTACCATATACGTTTTATGATTTTATGTGACATACAAGTTACTTATTACTCGTATTAATTACACACGCATATGAGACACGATTCACAACCATTACGGTTTAGCATACCTTATTCGGTTAACATATCAAAACTAGGGTTTACGTTTTACATAACCTTTACTTAATTAATATACTTTTAAAAACTCATATGTGACTCGGTTCAACTTAGGGTTTCAATTAACAAGTTATAACGCAAGTCTTAACTCATCTATATACTTTTCTCATTCAAGTTATCATGTTTTACACCTTATTCGAATGTTAAGCATGGTTCGGTTCTAAATACATAGGGTTCGGCTCTTATTAATTCGACACAACCATGACCCGATTTAATATTACATATTACATACGTAATACTCTTTAATACTTGTAAGGTTTAAATCATTAGGGTTTCCTTGTTTTGGTTTTACACGGCTCGACACAAGAAAAGAAGAAACATAACTCGACCAAACGAAACATGATACATTATACAAACGCATGGTATAACAAGGAAGACAAATAAGCATGATACCTTAGCTTGGTTGAGCAAAAATCTCGACACCAAGGGGGTTGAGACTCTCGGCCGAATGGAACAAAAGAAAAGGAGAGGCAAATAAAACTAGGGTTCAAATCTTGTGATTATGTGTTGTATATATAGTGGTAACATTTGATTTAGGCTTGGAAAGGGATTGGGTTTCGGTTTGGCCCAACCGAGCACACCCACACACGCACACCATGGGCTTCGGCCTTATGGTCCATCGAACAAAACAAACACGACCCAAATCATTTACGAAACGTTAAATCTTCGTCGTACCAAAATCGATCACGTAATATATTTTAGTTAGGTTTTTAATTATTCACAAGTTAACTTTTAATTTCACTAAATGTTATAATTATATTTTACGTATTTTATAAATTTTAGTTCCAAGGGTATTTTAGTCTTTAATCAGATTTTAGATTTTCAGGTTTTACAATTCTTCCCCTCTAAGAAAAATTTTCGTCCTCGAAAATTGAAATGAAACGAAATGAAAACGAAAAGGAAAACGAAATGAGAACATACTAAACTATTCAAAGAAATGAGGATAACTAGCTCGCATCGACTCCTCGGTTTCCCAAGTAGCCTCACGTTCAGGATGATTCTTCCAAAGAATCTTAACGAATGGAATGACTTTATTTCTCATAACTCTTTCTTGTCTTTCCAGAATAGCTTCCGGTTCTTCAGATAAAGACATATCGGATTGAATTTGATCAAACGGATAAGAAGCAACGTGTAACGGATGATAGTTGTATCCCCTTAGGAGTGATACATGGAAAACGTCATGAACATGCGATAACTGAGGCGGAAGTGCTAATCGATACGAAACTTCTCCTATACGTTCAAGAATCTCAAACGGTCCAATAAATCGAGGACTAAGCTTGCCCTTGATTCCAAAACGTTTCACACCACTAAACGGCGAAACTTTCAAAAATACACGATCTCCAACCCGAAATTCTAAATCACGACGATGCTTGTCGGCATAACTTTTCTGACGAGACCTAGCTTCCTTCAGCTTCTCTCTAGCAACAGCTACTTTCTCATTAGTGATCTCGATCATTTCCGGACCTTCAATCAAACGCTCACCTACTTCATCCCAGCAAATAGGTGCTCTACATTTCCTTCCATAAAGAAGTTCAAACGGTGCCGCCTTAATGCTAGCATGCCAACTGTTGTTATATGCAAACTCTACTAAACATAAATATTCGTCCCAACTGCCAGTCCATTCTAAAGCACAAGCCCTTAGCATATCCTCTAAGGTCTGTATAGTCCTCTCTGACTGACCATCTATTTGAGGATGAAATGCCGTACTAAAATTAAGTCGAGTACCCCAAGCTTTCTGCAAACCTTTCCAGAAACGAGAAGTAAAACGCGGATCTCGGTCGGACACAATAGATGCCGGAGTACCATGAAGTCTAACGATCTCTTGCTGAAAAATCTCCGCCAATTTACCAATACCATAATCCTTTCTGATTGGCAAGAAATGGGCAGATTTGGTTAGTCGATCAACAACTACCCAAATCGCATCATGCTTCTTCCTAGTAAGAGGTAGTCCAGTCACAAAATCCATAGATATCTTATCCCACTTCCATGTTGGAATATCCAATGGTTGTAACAATCCACTAGCCCTTTGATGTTCAATCTTAACCTGCTGACAAATCATACACTTCGACACAAACGTCGCCACATCTTGCTTCATTCCATTCCACCAAAAGTACTGTTTCAAATCCCTATACATCTTGGTAGAACCAGGATGAATAGTGAAAGGAGAACTATGAGCTTCAGTCATAACTTTCTCACGAAGTACCTGATCATTGGGAACACAAAGCCTATCTCCATACCATACAATACCGTCATTATCAACCTTAAACTCCGTCTGTTTACCTTCTTCAACATTTTGCGCCACGGCCCACAGCTCGCCGTCATCTTTTTGAGCCTCTTTAATTTGCAGTATAAGGTTCGACTCCACCTTCATACTTGCCCAGTATCCATCAAAACCTCGTACACACAACTCAACATCCAAACTCTCTAAGTCACGCAAAATCCTAGGCTCAATCTTGATACTCGCAAGAATGCCTGATTTCCGGCTAAGTGCGTCAGCAACTACGTTAGCCTTACCTGGATGGTACTGAATGTTGGTGTCATAATCCTTAAGAAGTTCTAACCATCTTCTTTGCCTCATGTTAAGTTCCTTCTGAGTGAAAATATACTTGAGACTCTTATGATCAGTGAATATATCACACGTCTCTCCATACAAGTAATGTCTCCAGATCTTCAACGCGAACACCACCGCAGCTAACTCAAGATCATGGGTTGGGTAATTCTCCTCATAAGGTTTTAGCTTCCTCGAAGCATAAGCTATTACCTTTCCATGTTGCATCAAAACACAGCCTAATCCTTTCTTAGATGCATCACTGTAAATTTGAAATCCTCCAGAACCAGTTGGAAGAGTCAAAATAGGAGCCGGCACCAATCTCCGCTTCAACTCTTCAAAACTCTTCTCTCGTTCATCCGTCCATACAAACTTTTCACCTTTCCTCATCAGTTGGGTTAGGGGTAGAGCTAAGCGAGAGAAACCTTCAACAAAACGTCTGTAGTAACCAGCAAGTCCAAGAAAACTCCTGACCTCAGTCACTGTCGTAGGTCTTGGCCATTTAGTGATAGCCTCAACTTTAGACGAATCCATGGTGATACCATCAGCCGATACAATATGACCAAGGAAAGCAACTTGTCTTAACCAAAATTCGCACTTCGAAAATTTGGCGTACAACTTCTTCTTCCTCAAAATCTCCAAAACTATACGAAGATGTTCTTCATGCCCTTCTTCAGACTTGGAGTAAACTAAAATGTCGTCGATGAAAACAATAACGAACTTGTCGAGAAACTCATGGAAAACACGATTCATCAGGTCCATAAACACAGCAGGCGCATTGGTCAAACCAAAAGGCATAACGAGGAATTCGTAATGACCATATCTGGTACGAAACGCGGTCTTAGGAACATCTTGCTCCTTCACACGTAACTGATGGTAGCCAGACCTCAGGTCAATCTTCAAAAAGAACTTAGCTCCTTGCAGTTGATCAAACAAGTCATCAATACGTGGCAGAGGATAACGGTTACGAATGGTAATACGATTGAGTTCACGGTAGTCGATACATAAGCGCATGCTTCCATCCTTCTTCTTCACAAACAAGACAGGTGTACCCCATGGCGAAACACTGGGGCAAATAAATCCGTTTTCTATCATCTCTTGCAGCTGTTCCTTCAACTCCTTCAGTTCTACAGGTGCCATACGATACGGAGCCTTCGAAATCGGTTCAGCACCAGGAATTAACTCAATGCTAAACTCAACTTCTCTAGCTGGGGGAAGTCCAGGGAGTTCATCGGGAAAAACGTCAGTAAATTCGCAAACAACCGAAAGATTTTCAATGTTAGGACTCTCCAAAGATATGTCCTTAACAGATGCTAGAAAACCTTGGCACCCATGAGCAATCATGGTCCGTGCCTTCATAGCGGAAATGAGCTTAACATATTTAAGAGGTTGAGAACCGTGATAAACGAATTCGGGATGTTTTACGTCTCCAAAGATCACCGTTCTAGCATAGCAGTCGATTGAAGCTCTATGATAAGCCAACCAATCCATGCCTAGAATGATATCAAAGTCGACCATATCGAGAGGATACAGATTTGCAAAGCGAATACGATCATCAAAACGAAGAGGACACTTAACGTATTTATGATCAATGATCACGTGATTTTTCATAGGCGTAGAAATCGATAAGCGATTTGTTAACGGTTTGGGCTTCATATTAAGTTTCTTAGCAAATGTGATAGATATAATGGAGTGTGTGGCACCGGTATCAAATAAAACGAAGACAGCATAATCATCAATGAAAAGAGTGCCCGTAATGGTACCTGAAGTGCGCTCCGCCTGGTTACGAGTAGTAGCATAAACGCGTCCAGTGGTAGTCGGCGGCTTGATATAGTTTCCAGGAATCGCCGGGTTCTTCTTAGGGAAATCTTTAATCTTGTGAGCAGTGGAACCACAAGCAAAACAACCACCAGTGGCCTTGTAACACTGCCCCGGATGAGCCTTTCCACAAGTAGTACAAATAGGTGGGGGTGGCAAAACTTCAGCTGTCCTCTGTTGACCTGAAGATCCTGAAGCACGACCCTGATTTGCTCCTCGAGCTGGCTGATCCTTGTTGTAACGCTGGTTATTGTTACCTTGGTTCTGACGATCACTTCCATTCTTACCAACATTTCTATTATCTTGACCCCTCGTCTCAGGGCGTCCAGTGTCAACATTCCTTCCTGACTGACCCCTCTGATCATAACTCCTATCCACTTGACTCCTCGAATCATAACTCCTACCAGAGTTTCCCTTATAGTCATTGCCTTGAGTCCTACCTTGAATCCGATCACCATCGCGATTACGCTTGTTGGAACCCGAAACCTCATGAAAGATTTCAATGTTACGAGCTGCGTCATTGTAGGCCGACACATTCTCATACTCAATATTAAGCAATCGGTCCAACACCCACTTCTTCAGTCCCCACTTGAAATGCTTAGCTTGACGCCTACCATCTCCAGCAATCGCTCCCACAAAACTCACCAACCTCATAAATCTACTCATGTACTCATTAGAGTTCTCATGATCAAACTGGTAGATTGCCTGATAATCCCTCTCATACCTTTGCTGCTCAGCATCAGGGAAGTAACGGTTATAGAAGATAGTCCGAAACTCATTCCAGGTACAAGTCACAGCAAAAGCGTCTCCTCCTCTTGCTTGTTTGAGCGCCTTCCACCAATTTAAAGCATCACCTTCCAATTTGAATACAGCCAAACGAGTCTTAAACTCGTCTCCACAACCCAGTACTTCAAACAGCTTCTCAATATGAGTGATCCAGTCCTCGGCCTCAGTAGGAGTAGCAGCAGTGCTAAACGAAAGAGGCTTGAGCTTACCGAAACGCTCGAGCCAAGTGTGAATACCGACGGGTTGATTTCCTCCACCACTACCCGAAGCACTATTCTGATTACGAATGTTATTGATCACCTGTTCCATCATCTCAGGTGTAGTCAGACCAGGGAAAAGAGAGTTGAGAGCATTCGCAATCGCAGTATCCATGTTAGTAGCATCATCATCTCCATCCGCGCCACCAGTAGTACGAGTTCGAACCATCTGAACGATTAGCAAAATGAA
Organism: Chrysanthemum seticuspe; assembly: GCA_019973895.1. Lineage (NCBI taxonomy): Eukaryota > Viridiplantae > Streptophyta > Magnoliopsida > Asterales > Asteraceae > Chrysanthemum > Chrysanthemum seticuspe. The sequence goes on from BPTQ01000008.1 coordinate 14,410,151, forward strand.
CAAGGGTGAGATACGAAATGGAAGTACGCAGAAGGAATCCTAAAGTCTACCCAAATCCTCACAGGTCAAATCCTAATCTCTAAAGTCTCAAAACCTAGGCTCCATATGTCACAGGTCCTGACTACAAGTCGTAAACCTAGGCCCTGATACCATAAGTTGTAACGCCCCGACCCGACAAGGGTAAAGGAATCACAGTAATGGTGTCATATCAAAGCAAACATAAATATCCAAAAGAAATCTCAACATAAATATTGAAATATTCCAAGTCAAAAGACTTCAATACATTGGTCCCAGCGGAAAATAAACTCCAAATGAAAAGTCTAAAATATAAAGTCTAAATGGTATCATAAGATCAAAGCTAAAATCTCTAAGGTAAGTCCACTCAGCACTCATCCCAAAGCAATACCCAGCTCCAATGCTTAGATACCTGCCGCGAAAGAAAAGAAATGCGGCTGAGCTTCAAAAGCCCAGTGAACAGATATACAAGCAAAACGAATACGAAACGAGAACGAATAAGAAATAAAGTGAAAGAAAGATAGTGAAATCATAATCATTTCAAAAGATAAGTCAGGATAAAAGAATAAGTTTTATAGCTAACTACCTCGAGCCCAAACACACATGCCATATCATAAACATATTCATAATCACATAAGGCAACATTTTGTAAGGGAGACCTACCAGAGTTATGAAGGACGTGCATGCATGCAGCATCAATCATCAAACAACATATAGCATATAACATATAATATATAACATATAACAGATCTAGGATGCACCCATACGCCCCACAAACATACATTGATAATATAACATAAATTGAGCTCATAGCAAATATCAGATAAGGGACGTGGCAGAACTTCACTCTACTGCCCTAGAGTCATGTCAGAAGTGCATTTACTGACACGGACATGGAACCCCCATGACTAGTTAATAATTGGCTCGGGTGTCAAACTATCTTAGGTCAAATAAGAATGTCATAATTGACATAGATCATATTTTATCAAATGTTTAGTCATGTTTTCAAAATCAAAGGTTTTATGATTCAAAAATCAAAGCTCAGATAAGCAACAGCTCAAATAGACACATTAGGGTTCATAGCAAAGGCTTAGGAAATCCTAATATGAAAATTAACGAAAAGAAAACATTATAAGAAACCTTTACTGAAAAGGTCAGAATATCTGTACCTTATTCCAAAGCAAATGATCGAAAAGAAGACACAGGGAAAGCAAAGAATTACTCCTTCTTCACAGAACCTATATACATTAATGGTCGTATATATTATTAATGATTCCATAATCGTCAAAATGATCTTTTAATATTTTAGGGTTTTATAATTAAATGAGACTTAAATGTTTTATAATTAATATCGTAGATTAGGGTTCATATGTCATTTATTAAAGTTTAGGGTTTCTCATTCTTTAATATCTCATTAATATGCATTTAATTACATGTTACGTCTTTTAATGACTCGTCACTTAACCTAACACGTCATCAAAATAATCTTTCCTTTTATGTTTTACCATATACGTTTTATGATTTTATGTGACATACAAGTTACTTATTACTCGTATTAATTACACACGCATATGAGACACGATTCACAACCATTACGGTTTAGCATACCTTATTCGGTTAACATATCAAAACTAGGGTTTACGTTTTACATAACCTTTACTTAATTAATATACTTTTAAAAACTCATATGTGACTCGGTTCAACTTAGGGTTTCAATTAACAAGTTATAACGCAAGTCTTAACTCATCTATATACTTTTCTCATTCAAGTTATCATGTTTTACACCTTATTCGAATGTTAAGCATGGTTCGGTTCTAAATACATAGGGTTCGGCTCTTATTAATTCGACACAACCATGACCCGATTTAATATTACATATTACATACGTAATACTCTTTAATACTTGTAAGGTTTAAATCATTAGGGTTTCCTTGTTTTGGTTTTACACGGCTCGACACAAGAAAAGAAGAAACATAACTCGACCAAACGAAACATGATACATTATACAAACGCATGGTATAACAAGGAAGACAAATAAGCATGATACCTTAGCTTGGTTGAGCAAAAATCTCGACACCAAGGGGGTTGAGACTCTCGGCCGAATGGAACAAAAGAAAAGGAGAGGCAAATAAAACTAGGGTTCAAATCTTGTGATTATGTGTTGTATATATAGTGGTAACATTTGATTTAGGCTTGGAAAGGGATTGGGTTTCGGTTTGGCCCAACCGAGCACACCCACACACGCACACCATGGGCTTCGGCCTTATGGTCCATCGAACAAAACAAACACGACCCAAATCATTTACGAAACGTTAAATCTTCGTCGTACCAAAATCGATCACGTAATATATTTTAGTTAGGTTTTTAATTATTCACAAGTTAACTTTTAATTTCACTAAATGTTATAATTATATTTTACGTATTTTATAAATTTTAGTTCCAAGGGTATTTTAGTCTTTAATCAGATTTTAGATTTTCAGGTTTTACAGTCATTGTACATTATGATCCAATAATGTAATAACTAATAGATCACTTACAAACGCAAACAACAACAAAGGACCTGCTGCTACTATATTCAACTTGGCCGATGTACTTTACTTAATGAAACAAAACCATTTCACAGCAGCACAATTTACAGCCCAGAAAAACATCAAAGACTTAGCGGATGTTCACCCTTCACAGTTCACACTATGCCATGTTCATTCTAAACCCATCACACTTAACTAATTAGCATCTATTGACGTTAGCTATTTCCTAAGCCATACCACCAGTCTCATACTTCCAGCATATTCACAAGTACAAAAAGACGAAAATGTAACCCACATGAAACAAACCGATGCGACAATCAACAGAAACACAAACTAAGAGAAACTTCTGCGACTTATCAACTAAACCAGAACGAGTACACACCATAAGCCATCTAATTATTACTACTTAGATTCCATTAAATCACCTCAGCTTTTTTAATAAAAGACATTAAGAGAATGCAAAACTCGGGACCAGACCGTTAAAACACTAAAAACCTAAAGTCGTGTAACCAGTGTTAGACATATTAATTGGCACTAGCTATATCCAATAAATTTTAAATCCTTTGTATAAAACATGTTGTTGAACAAAAACAAAAAAACTAAAATTGTAAACAAACCTGTTCCCTAGATGTTGACCCTGTGTGATGAGCAAATGACGAATTAGAACTTGATGTTGCTGATGTACGGGTCACCATGACCCTCGGATCGCCTCTTGTACCCAACCCAACTAACTTACCTTTCTTCTTCCCCCCGGTAGCCTCTACCCATGTATCAAAGTCATCGGGTGGATGATCACTAGTGACTGGTCCATGTTTCTCTACCATAGCAGCCTCAACAGCATCCTATTTATGAAATATTTAGAAATAATGTTCACTGCTTAAGTACTTAATCCATCATTGAATACACATGAGATAAAAAAAATACTTACTGCCACTTTTTTTGAGCTAACTGTAATGTACTCTCGTGTTCTGCCCCCCGATGCTTCATCCATTCCGCTCTCTGATTCCTCACTCGAGACATTTGTGCTAGTATGAGTGTGATGGTAACCTTCTAATAAAGTAACAGGCCGCTTTTTCGTTTTTTCCTGTAAAAATATTCATTAGTTAGGAGTTTATTAATGTATAAAATGCAAACGGTAAATTAGTTGATATCATATTTACCATTTTGAACATGTGTTGAAAAACGGTAATGGATCCGGCAGTATGTTTTGACACTTCACCATCTACTTCAGTTAATCTGTTTTGTCGAGCCACATTTGACTTTTTTTTCCATTCTGGTTTATTCCAGATCCTATCAATCATGTCCTCCCAATCGGCTTGATCTATCCAACTTGGGGCATACGGCTTCAGAACGGATAAATCATTTCCAATTGCGATCGAGTCTCGTTCGGCTCTAAGAGCAGCATCCCTTCGACATTGACCCAATATATCTGAATACCTTTTCGCCATTACCCTTTCCCAAGCTCTATATACAGCTGCATTTTCTGAAGGATGCCATTGATATTGATCCTGTATATACATCATTTGATACAATAAGCTATCAAACCAACATTTATCATTACTATTGGAAGTTAACTTGGGTTAACTAGTATTAACAGGTTCATATTATAACGAGTTATATTGAGTAAAAACCTGGAATTCCGCAAACATCAAATCTCTGCTTTCTTGGTCAACCTCTCTCCACGTCGCCCAAGGTTCATAAAACATGATCTTGAAGATACTAATAATATCGCGGGTAATGTGGCCATCTGCAAAACTACAAGATTGAAACAATATATATTAGGTAAAAAAGAAATTAACATCAGATTCATTATATATTAAGATACATACCCGCCATAATAGAGTGTAATCATCGGCCTTTGTGATGGATGATTAGGTATTGATTGTGGCAAGTTTGAACCACGTGCATGATGTGATGTCTCTGTTTCATCGTCATTAGTACCACCACGGATCCCATTATCGTAATCTGCATCGGGATTACCACATCCAGATGTACTACTACTACTACCATCAATGCTTATATTTCCATTTCCACTTCTGCCCCTTCCCCTTCCCCTGCTTCTGATCCCATTATCATGATCTGCATCATCTAGATTACCGCACCCGAATGTACTACCACTACCACCGATGCTTATATTTCCACTTCTGCCCCTTCCCCTTCCCCTGCTTATGCTTCCGATATCATTATCATGATCTGCATCATCTAGATTACCACACCCGAATGTATTACCACTACCACCAATGCCTATATTTCCACTTATGCCCCTTCTCCTGCTTATGCTTTCGATACCATTATCATGATTTGCATTATCCAGATTACCGCTACCGAATGTACTACCACTACCACCAATGCCTATATTTTCACTTATGCCCCTTCCCCTGCTGATGCTTCCGATACCATTATCATGATTTGCATTATCTAGATTACCGCGACTGAATGTACTACCACTACCACCAATGCCTATATTTCCACTTATGCCCCTTCCCCTGCTGATGCTTCCGATACCATTATCATGATTTGCATTATCTAGATTACCGCGACCGAATGTACTACCACTACCACCAATGCCTATATTTCCACTTATGCCCCTTCCCCTGCTGACGCTTCCGATACCATTATCATGATTTGCATTATCTAGATTACCGCGACCCAATGTACTACCACTACCACAAATGCCTATATTTCCACTTATGCCCCTTCCCCTACCTCCGCTGCCATTATCATGCTCTACATCTGGATTACCACGCCCGAATGTACTACCAGTGCCAACAAAACCTCTATTTCCATTATTTTCACCCCTGCCCCTTCCCCTTCCCCTACCCGTTCCCCTACCTCTACTATTATTATTTCTAGCCATGATTCCTGCATAACATGTCACGGTTAATAACAATAAGAGTAATTCATATAAACATGCCACAATTAATAACAGTTAGCTTAATGCATTTTTAGATGTCACAATTAATAATCAGCATAAGTCATTTACACATAAGCAGACAACATATTTCATTAATGGTAAGAAAAAAGTTAAAATAAGTTTGTACTAATCATTCAAAGAATGATCAGATAAAGTCCTCATCAGAAGAATGATCGGATAAATTGAGCTCGCTATTAGAATCGTCATCTGAATCATCATATATATCTCGAAACTCTTCTTCATCATCATTAACTTCCAAATCATCATATGCATCTACATACTCTTCTTCATCCTCACTAATTTCCATATATGGATCACCAACATCAATATTACAAACTTCTTCGATTTCTCCTTGAGTAACAAGAGAAATAATTTCAACATTCTCATTCATATCTGTTGTATTTGTACATATTGGCATTTCATTCTCCTGAAAGAAGTCTTCAACATCAACATCATCTACTTCACTAGAACATTGTGATATTTCATATATGCTTCTGGGCGCCGCTTTAACAACAGCCCACCAATCTTTAAGATCCTTGGTCATCGACGGATACGGTGCATAATACACTTGTTCTACTTGTGATGCGAGGACATACGGGTCATCTTGGCATCCCTTTGACTTGTATTTGATGTCAACCAGGTTATGCTTACGATTAACCCTTACCCCTTGAATGGGTTCAAACCAATCACACTTGAATAACACTACAACATAGCGACCATCACTATCACGGTAATTTACCTCTAAAACATCAACCAGCAATCCATAATAGTCAGACTCAGACTCGTTATAGGTTGAACCTTTCACGCATACCCCACTATTGTGCGTCACCCGCCCATCACCATGTTTCAAGGTGTGGAACTTATAACCATTAACAAAGTATCCTTTATGTGACTCAATATAATGCATTGGTCCTCGTGCTAAGACTTTCAAGTGTTCGTTGCCATCATTTGATTGTATATGCTCCTTAAACCACTGAGCAAATTTCTCCTCTCTAGCTTTATCAAGTGTTTGTTTGTCGATGTAAGGATCCACTTGCAACATTTGGTTATCAAACAATCTATACAATATACAAGTACAAAACCTTTTAGATATATGTGATAAGTACATAGAAAAGGCATGTGATTATTACATAGCAGTGGCATGTAATATTACATAGAAAGACCAGTATGTATGGTATGAGGTGGTATCCAATGGGTTTAATCAGTGGGTCATGCAAGGTATCCACAAAACGTCTAAGTAACAAACACATATTTTTTCAAAATGCACCTATTAATCTAACTGATTAGCTCAAATATGAGTTTAAAGTATAGGCACCACTAGCAACAAGCTGTAAATCACAGTGTTCAGCCAGATGTTTAGAACTGCTCAACACTCATTCATAACTAAGTAGTACTTTGTATTCCTTAATCAATTAATCCAACTATCAGAGTCTGGTTAACACATACTACTTACTAACTTCATGTGTATGAAAATCATGATAAATTTAAATTAGCTATCAACATCTTATGTCATTAAAAGTTCAATCTCTTATGTCATTAAAAGTTCAATCTCTTATGTCATTAAAAGTACAATCTGTTCTTCAAATCAAATATAAATTCAGTCAAACATAAATATGGTTTAAACTCTAATAAACAATCACAGTAGAGATTAACAGCTAAATTAAGATTCCATCTGAAATTGAGCTAACTGATATTAGGAACAATTCTAACTATAGATCTGTGATAACTATATAAATAAAGATAATACTTGGCATACCTTATAAAAGGGTGAACATCTTCACAATTAAGCAAGATATACGTATGTGCTGTATGCTTCTCCGCATTTGTCATATGTCTTTTAATTCCCTTATCGAATAATCTTCGAGATGGAACTTTGAATATGCTTAGTCGAGAGTCTGTTCGAGAAGAACAAGGAATATCTGGAGCAAAATTCCGTGGCTCACGATTCAAACGTGTTTCTATTCGTGGATCAGAATACAGGGAGCAATGCATAGAGAGTTCATTTACGAGATAACTCTCAACGATAGATCCCTCAACCCTTGCTTTGTTTCTTACTGTTCTTTTCAAAGAACCCAGCTTCCTGTATGAAATGTTTAAAAAAATTTGTTATAACTAAAATATACTTTTATATGTTAACAGAAATATGTGTTGAGTTAAAGCAATCATCACCTTTCGTAAAGATACATCCATCTATATTGCACTGGACCACCAAGAAGAGCTTCATTCACTAAATGTATCACAAGGTGTTCCATTGAGTCAAAGAATCCAGGTGGGAAGATTTTCTCCAGCTTGCAAACAGTTTCGACAATACTAGTCTGCAATTTTTCTAAATCTTCAATGTGCAAGACCCGTGAGCATATTGCACGAAAAAATGTACATAATTCTGTTGTGACATCCCATACAGCATTTGGTACCATCCCTCTTAAAGCAATCGGAAACAATCTTTGCATAAACACATGACAATCGTGACTTTTAAAACTATAAAAGCTATAATCCGCAAGATTTACACAACCCCCTATGTTTGATGCATACCCATCAGGAAACTTTAGCTTTGTCATCCATTCACACAGCTTTTGTAGTTGTTGTTTCGTCAAAGTGTATGAAGCTTTTGGTTTCATTTCTTTATTCTGCACCTTAAACATATGCAACTCGGGTCGATCACAATATATTTCTACATCTTTCCTAGCCTTGACATTGTCTTTTGTTTTCAAAGTGCCCATGATGGTATGAAATAAGTTCTCAAAACAATTCTTCTCAATATGCATTAAATCAAGATTGTGTCTAATCAACAAAGTGTGCCAATATGGAAGCTCCCAGAAGATACTCCTTTTTACCCAATTATGGGTTAGACCAAAACCATCAATTTTTTTATTTCCTGGTTTGTATGGCTTGCCTTCATAAACAGTCGGAAGATAGCGGATTTGCTCCCAGATTTCATCGCCGGTAAATTGTGGTGGTGGACCGGCTGAAACAATTTTTTGAGCTAGAAATCCTTTTCTATCACGCCTACATGGGTGTCTTAAAGGTAAAAATCTCCTGTGAGAGTCAAACCAACATGGTTTCCCTCCATTGTGCAATTGAAACGAATCCACATCATCCATGCAATGTGGACATGCTAACTTACCGTGTGTGCTCCACCCGGACAGCATTGCATAAGCTGGAAAGTCACTAACAGTCCATAATAGTGCAACTTTCATGAAAAAATTGTTTTTACGATAAGCATCATAAGTTTCAACACCAGGATTCCATAACTCTTTCAATTCTTTAATCAACGGCTGCAAAAACACATCCAAGTTTTGACCGGGGTTCTTTCTTCCAGGAATAACCAAACTCAATTTAACATGTTCGTCTTTTAGGCTCATCCAAGGAGGTAAGTTATAGATCGTAAGAAAGACGGGCCATAATGAATATGAATTAGAATTCGAGTTATTTGGATTGAACCCGTCAGTGCATAACCCGAGACGAACATTCCGAATCTCTTTAGAAAATGATGAATGGGTTGAGTCAAAGTGTTTCCATGCCTTACCATCACTTGGATGTACCATCTTATTTGAGTCTGTTGTATGATCATGATGCCAAGTCATCTCGTTGGACATCTTTTTTGACATGTACATTCTTTGAAGTCTAGGGGCAATCGGAAAATATGTAAGCACTAAATTAGGGACGTTATTTCTTCCACCATTCTTGTAACGAGAATGCCCGCATACTTTACATTTATTCAAGACAGAATCAGCTTTCCCATAGAATAACATGCAATGATTTTTGCACGCATGAATCTTTTCTCTTGGAAGGTTGAGTTTTCTCAGAATCTTTTTTGTATCATAAAAGTTCTCAACCATTTTATTACCATCAGGTAACATGTCCTTAAAGATGGAAAGTGCTCGATTATATGTTGCCTCGGGTACATTGCATTCTGCTTTCCAATTTAACAACCTTGTGGCAGCTTCAAGGGTCGAAAACCTTTGACACCCATCGTACAAAGGCTCGTCATCAGCTTCTAACATTTCATAGTATTCCTTGGCAAACGAATTTGGGGCTTGTTCTTCCCGAGTATCTGACTGAAATGTTGCATTATGAATATCCAAAATCATCTGTCTACAGCCACCAACATTGTCATCTTCAATTGGCTCAGAATATTTCCCTATCTCTGCTCGTTTACTTCTTCTTTCACCATGGGCATACCAAATTTTATAACCACGGATGAACCCGTTGTGCCACAAGTCAAACTTAACATCATCCCTTTTTTTGAATACTTTTATTTTACACTTAGCACACGGACATTTGATACGGAAAACTACGTTACTTCCCAAAGTTTTTCTTTCAACAACTTTTTCAATTGAAAACGCGAAATTCAGAAACTCGGTCACTTTCGATTGGTAATAAGAACAAAGAAGACCCTGACTATTTCTTCTTTTGTACATCCATTCTCTGTCCTTACTTGTCGACATAACTAAACTGAATGACCAACTCTGAAAGTCAGTTTTGAAACTGTCTAAATCCTGATGCCATTGTGAATCAACCTCATAGTGTAATCAGAACTTTAAAAGAGTTAATCAGCATGGTATTGTATCATAAGAGACATGAGATTATTGTCCTACTTAACAGCTCTTATACTAATTTTCAAACCATAGATAATCAGTTACCCATACACTAATAAGTTAATTATTGGCGACTAGAAAAACAAAGGACTGATTATCACTCTGAAAACGCTATGAAAACACCCGCTATATACATTTCCATACTCATTGTGTTGTGTGTTATTGGCCTGCCCTATTGCCCTGCCCCTTACGCGATCCTTAGTTCATATATCATTAGATTCCTAATTCCTAAAGTGGACAACGCAAACTTATCTGATGACAAAGACACATAATAATACCCATATTATTACAAGATTACATCAATTGCTTCATCAATCAGAAAATAAGCAAATAAGCCATTCAAAAGTGCAGGGGATACTGAACCAGAAAATCCACCAGACCATAACTTAAGAGTGACTACTCTTTTATCCGTCACACATTATCATTTCAAAAACTGGCAGCTAATATCACCTTCCTAATCGCATAGCTTCTCCTAATATCACCTTCGTAATCACACTACACTCTTTATCATGTAACTAACATTATAACTAACGAAAAAAACGTCCAGCTCGTCCAGTTATTAGCTGATTTGTTGTTCAATTTGTAGTATATCTACTCACTTGGAAATTTAGCATCATATCGTAATCTGATTTGACCTATGCAAAAACAGCTTAGAATACAGCTTTTACTTACTTACACAATGAAACTAATTACCCAATGCAAAAATAGCTTTGTTACCTGTTTGTTCAAAATCGTTTTCCTAATAAACTCATACCATACACATTCATCCTTAACAAGTTAGCTCATAGGCGACAATCCTAATCATTGATGAAACGTAAATGAAACTTCTAAAGCCCCTATAATGACTAATTCCCAAACTTAAACAAAGAAAAAAGCCATAAACAAACGCAATTCCCGCCCGTAAAGTATATCATATCTCAACCACTTGAAATTAGTAATATCTACGAAACAAATCATTACGACTTAAAACAAGTAACATCTAATTAACATCGTTTTTACGCACATATTCATCATTATGACTTAAAACAATCAACATCAGGCAAACAACAATGATTTATCCGTTTAAGCTTGAGCGAAATTCATCATCCAAACACTCATAACAACACATCAGAATCAAACAAAATTAGGTCAAAATAAGCCTAACAAATTCATCATCCAATCTCATAACAGTTTTAAAATTTCATCATCCTAACAAATTCATCATCCAATCTCATTGCAAAAGTTAAAACAAAAAGGCGACTAAAATACTAAAATTCTAAAATTCTAAAACCGCTCCTAAAATTATGTGACCTAACAAAACAACTCTTAAAATTCTAAAACAGGCATTTCGTCAATCACTTGGTCTACACATGCAATCATTCAACAAATCATTCAACAAATCATTAAAAATTCTGATAAGCTCAAACATTCAACAAATCAAGTGATAACATCAACTGATAAGCAAAAGTTAAAACAAACGAAATGGAATAAGCAAAAGTTAGGGCAAAATAAGCAAAAGGAAGAGTTAAACCTTAATGAAACAGCGAATGGAATGGAGCAGTTAAACAGCGGTGGCGGAGTTAGGTCGATGGCGGACGGCGGTGGCGGATGACGGTGGCGAAGTTAGGTCGATTGCGAACAGCATAGTGAAATGGAATAGTTAAAAGAGGGATATGAATAAGTTTTTTAATAAGTTTTAAAAGAGGGATGACGGTGGCGGATTAAAAGTTGTTTTTTGAAAGTTTTTGAGATTTTAAATAAGTTTTTTGAAAGTTTTTGAGAATTTTGTTAGTTTATAATAAATGGGATATGAATGTTTAGATAGTATCTTGTGTCATTTAACATTTGTTTTATTATTTTTTTGTGTATTTGTAATTCGAAATAAAATTATATCAACATGTAATGGTCGAGCTATAAATTTGGGTCATAGAAGGCGAGAAAATTAATACACGAGCCAGCATTAACAAACATAGAAAAACTAATTAAGTAACTAAAATAGCAATAGAAAAAGAGCTTATGATAAGTAGAGAACATCACATGTTGTATTGATAATCAATGTTTTAAAATTCAGGTTTTTATTTGATCGGGTTGAGTCAACGATTCACCTGGTTACGTGTTCAACCGGTTGAACCGCCGGGTTAAGCCGGTATTATGACAAATGAAAAAATTACCAAATTTGAAAATTAAAGCTCGTAAAGAAAAACATATAAAACACATTTTAAAAAAAACAATACAATATCATACAAAATAGGCTTGTCTTCACAATTTTTATATTACATCATGTCTAATTTTGTATATTATTCTAAATTTAATAAAAATACTAATTCATTTCTTTAAGCACCATCAAAAAGTGTATTTGACTATATGTTATAGATTTCATCAAACTACATAACCACTTGACCGGCTCGTCAAGTCATGAGCCAAATACGAGTAATTAATGTAACAACCACTTAGCTAACTTGAAACATGAGTTGAGGGCGCACACACAATAAAAGCCTAAAACGAAAAGAATTTACACCGAATAGTGTAATCCCAAAAATAGTTAAGTTGAAACACGAGTCGACATAGTTTAACATATTATATACGTGCACATAATAATTTTTTATATTTCCGTCGGAAATAAGTAATATTTCTGACGGATTTCCGACGGAAATATACAAAATATTAAAAATTAAAACATTTCCAACGGATTAGCAACGAACAAAAATAGATGTCGGAATGGCGTCGGAAATTCGATGGTAAGTTATGTGATTAGTGACGGATTTCCAACGACATTCAAATCTCTTGGAAATCCGTCGGAAATTACTCGGAAAAGCACAGTTGTCACTGTTTCGTCGGAATATGGTCGGTAATTTAGCGACGGAAAAATATATACGATAACAAACTGAGATATTTTATACATGTTGAAAAGAGAAAATACAAATAATGCTCTCTATAATTCAATGATATTTACATGGATGGAATCTGCATTTTACTAGTTCCATCATTCTAATTTACCCCTAAACTCATGGATCAGATACTCATAAAATTCCTAAACTGACAATTCCCTAATACTCGTACAAATAATTCTGCTGATTTGAGTTATAATTCATTGGCATCCCATAAATGTCATAACTCGTGGGCATTGCTTCCAAACAATGATGTAAACTTCCAAACTTAAACTATCAAGCCAATTATTCCCATCATCAAGTTCCTCTTTTGGCATCAAACACTCAATTAGTCCCACGTCGCATTGGTCACTACTGTCTTTAGTTATAGTCGAAGGTTCATGCTCCAAGTCGCCTAGAAACATAAAGTTGCTATCAATGGTAGCACCAAACTCACCGTCTGAATACTCAAACGAACCAAAACTGTCGCTATTGTTACTAATACTATTCTCGCTATGAACTTCATCCAAAGGCGAAGTAGGATGAAGGTCGGGACGACTATGACGAATGCTATTATCTTCTTGCAGTATGATCATCTCTTTTGGATTATTCTTCTTGTTGTAAAGACGACATAAAACCCAATCGTCCAACTACACGTATCAAAACATACCAATATCAAACACATCTCTTTAAAAATATATAAAAGTGACATAAATTAAAAATGTTATAAAAAACACACCTTAGAAGGAGCAGGATGTCGATATTCATGCATGATCCAATTTGTCTTGATTCCTTTAGTCCCTTTTCCCGCGTAAAAAACCAATGCTTTCTTAATCCCAACTGTCACTTTCGGGTCAGATTTTGACTTGATTGGTTTATCCGCTCCGGTTGCTTTCCAGTACCCGTTTGTCGTGACCCGGTTCGGTCTAGAGCCGTTAGGATATTTCCTGTCTCTTGGGGTGAAAAAGTACCATTCTTTTGTTCCAAACAGAGCCATTTCTAAACAAATAAAAAAACTAGTCAGAAACTCAGAATTATCTAACTTGTAAATTATTTAGAATAAATCGAAGTTAGAAGAGAAAAAAAAAAAAAAGAAAAAAAAAAAAAGTAGGCTATTGCTAGCTATCAACGGTTTTATAAGAGTTAAATATATATACGTACCAGGAAGATCCCAAGGTTCATGTTTGTAAAGATCAACATCCGCGATAATCGAAGGTGGTGAAGGGACACTAGCAATCGCTGACATGGATCGCGATTTCTGAGATAGGTAGTAGATGATGAGCTCCTCGTCTGTCGGGTGGAACCGAAAACCGGGTGGCAAGTTTAACTCAGCTTCAGCATCTCTAACTGTTTTGGTAACATGTTTTGTTGGTGATCTCATGTTCAATTGAATCTTTGTATCTTTGTATGATGTAAAAGTTGAACTTGTTCGTGAATATGGAATTTTGTTGATGAGGATAAATGGAACAACCCATGAAAGGCTTTTATACGAGTCATAGAATTGAAGTGTTTTTTAGGACAGTGACATACTGACATGTGAACACTTGATTTTGTAATTATCTTGTGTTGTATCGACAAGAGTGGGGTTCACTTTCGTATGTAGGTCCACAAACGAATGCAGTTGGTTCATTGAACCTGCACGTGCAAATTATATGAAGGGACATTCTTAGTCGACGTTGTATATTTTTCGCGTTACGTCAGCGTCAACGACTAAAGGACTTATGAACCTACACCATGATATTGAGTTTATACATTTTATTTTATTAGTCGGATACACGCGCACAGCGACGGCGATAAATATAGTTATATATAAATATAGTAATGAATTGCTAACCCAACTCTCATCGCAATTTCCTACCCGCTTAGTGAATACATTTCACAAGTCACAACACTCCAAATGTATATGTGTTAGTTGTATGTGTTTGTTTGGGTTTTCCGTATCTTTCCCGTGATATTATTATTCCCGCATATAAAAAGACATTCACAATCTCTTACCCGTCAAACGCTTTGTTAAAAGTAAATGATTTTGATAAATAAAGTTTGTATTGATTGAAATAAAGGTTAAAGTTATAAAATTTTGAATCAAAATAAAATAAACATACTAAAAATGCAAAAACTAAAAATTCATAAAAATATATCAAAATGGATGTTAAATTAAATAGCACAAAATTTTAAAAAATACGGTGAAATTAGATTATAAAAAAATTAAACGAATTAAAAGATATTTAAATTTAAAAATAAAGGTGATTAATTAGTTAAGAAGTGACATGTGTCACCCTATTATTGGAGCTCTTTATTTTAGTTTGTTAGAGCTATTCCTTTTTTGTTATTTTTTAGTTAGAGAAGTGACACATGTCACTCAATGATTGAAGCTCCGTATCTTAATTTTTTGTGGAGCCCACAACTTAAATGCTTTATATAGTAGTATAGATATAGATTGAGTTTATACATTTTATTTTATAAGTAAGATAGTAAATAAAGATATTATTATTATATTTTTAAAGATTATATAATAAGATTTTATGTTTATTTATAATAGTACGTTATTTAAATATTAAGTTAACATAACCTAACATATCATCTAACATTACATAGTAAGAGGGCTGGGTATGATGGCACTCAACCCATGGCAGTCCAAGGTGTCATCATAATTGGCGTCGCTAACCGAGTGCCACCAAAATGGAAGTGAGTTAAGTGAGTGAGATTGATAGTTTACTGGCGTACGCCGGTTTTGTATTTGTGTGTATGTTTTGATTTTTCAATGTATTTAAAATAGGGTTTGTGAGTGAATATTTTGTTTTAATTAGGTATGTTGGGATCTTTTTAGCATATTATGAGGGAGATGGTATTTTAGTGTGCGACTGAGTTGAGTGAGTTAGTGATGGCGTTGATATGGCAAACTGGCATGTGTGAGTTGATGCCACCATGCCCAGTGCTCTAACATTAATTTCAGTCCATTATCATAGTCGTATTTAAAAATGTGTGAGATGTATTAAAGGCCTCAAAACATATATCCGTTTACTATATATTTTATGACCTCAAATTTACTTTCATCATCAAACTGTTAACGATATATGAAATTATGATCTAGATACGTGTAAAACTCTACTTCAAGTGATCGAAAATGACTAAAAAGTGATTAAAAAAATTAAAATTAGATAATTAAAATATGTTTTTATTGTCATGTTAAGTTATCATATTAAATTTTTGCATAAGACTTGTAGTAAAGTAGATAGAGTAAAGTCCAAAATACATTTATGTGGTTTGTCATGTGTCTCGCTTTACATCTCTAAACTTTTTTTTGGCACAAAACCATCCCTCCGTTAGTAAAGTTGGCACAAATACATCCTTCTGTTAGTAAAATCAGTTAATGAGGACTAACGGTGCAAATATTTCTCCGTTATCCCCTAACGGAAGAGAAAATATTTGCACCGTTAGTCCTTAGGACTAACGATGCAATAAAATAAATTGCATCGTTAGTCCTAAAGACTAACGGTGCACTCAACCGCCACCTACCACCCAACGCCACCACCACTATCACCACCACCTACCACCTCCACCGCCACCTCCACCCACCACCATCCTTCCTCACCACTGTCACCACCGTTACCCACCACCACCACACGCATGTATTTTGGACTTTACTCAATTCGTTTTCAAGAAAAAAAAATTGTAAAAGAACTATAAACTGAATAAATTGTGTCCTTTCAAATTTTCCAACAGAAGCCAAACCACAATATCCAATGTTAACCCAAAGATACCAACTTAAATTAATTTTGTTCGATAAATACATATTGATTAAACAAACTGATCAAACTTAAGGAAGAGCAACAAAAATCTAGTACATATATGACTACCAGTGCTTTCAATATCTAGACACCTTTCTCTTTCAATGTTTCATACATATTGTAGTCCAGAATAATACCTGCTAATATACTAAAAAGTAATTTTAAAAGTCGACTAAAAATCAAGAAAAGCTGTATAACTATACATCGTCAAATTTCCAGGATATGCAAGTTGAAGAAGATGAGCCGATTCGTAGGACTAATCCAATGTTACCAACATCAAAAACCCATTCGACACAATTTCAAGTTTCATAGAGCACTTACCAGATGTGAATGTGAATCTCTTATCATCAAACACTTGGTTTGCGTTTCGTTCGAACGCCCCACAATTACAACAAATAAACACTTATCATCCACTATACAACCAATCAAATTCAAAAGTAAAGTTAACAACGGCAAATCAAGGCAACAATATAAATCAAACCACCAGATCTGGTGCTGAAAAACCACCACCACCGCGCTAAACTGCCACCACCGACGTCAAACCAAGAAGAAAATAAGATAAGAGCACCGGTAGGGCTGTAAACGAACCGGACGAACACGAAGGGAGCCTTGTTCATGTTCGTTCATTTAACTTTAACCGGACAAATAAATGAACACGAACGCTTAAACGGACGAAATTTCTTGTTCATGTTCGTTTATTAAGAAAATGAGTTGTTCATGTTCGTTTATGTTCGTTCATTAAGACACTAAACGAACGCTAAACGGACATAAACGATCGAACATAAATAAACACATACAAACAAACATAAACTTTATTAAATTATGCATCTAATATTGTTTATAAGTGTTTTTTTTTTGTTTAGAGAGTAATTTTAAAATTATACAATTAAAAAATATGATATACAAACATAAATAAATAAATGAACATAAACGAACTTTAACGAACGCATAATCGGACGTTCACGGACATAAATAAACAGACGTGACTTTTGTTCATGTTCGTTTATTTAACTAAACGATCGTAAAATATTGTTCATGTTCGTTCATTTAATAAATAAACGAACATAAACGAACTTTTTACCGAACGGTTCATGAAACGTTCAATGAACGTTCAGTTCATTTACAGCCCTAAGTACCGGTGGTGGCGCATGGTACACGGACTCGCGCTATGTGACAACTCGTACTTTCAGGTCATTTCTCAAAACAATTCATGCTTCACAATTTCATCATTTATCGTAAACTAGGTTTACGTGTTCCAAATTCGCGTAACCTTAATGGTTTAGCGGCGAATTCATGATCATATCATCACGAACATTTCATATAGACTAAGTTTAGTCTACATTTCATTAGCATCATTTGCATCATGTTAGTTCATTCATGATTTTGCATTTCACATTAAACGCGTAAATTTTATATTAAATAAACGTTATCGCGTAAGTTATTATTTTGAACATTTAATCCGATACTTCCAAAAATGATCCCGATATATTTTTATACTTACATTTAGTTTATAAAAACAATATTTTGAGTTTACCTAGTGTTTTAAATTTATTTTGTATATAAATCGTTAAATTTATATTATTACGACACCTTTCTTAAAAACTACACGATAATTACTATATCACTCAAATTTTGCAAGAAATGTATTTTTACAATTTTTATGATCTCATTATACTTTACTTTGATCTATTAAAAATTACTTTTACCTAAAACTACCTTAAATACACTAATGTATATACAATCTTACAAGTTATCTTTTACTTAATTACATATTACTTACACAATTATATTTACACAATATAAAAGAAAAAAAAAATTATATTTTACAAATACTTCCCCCCTTGGCCGACCAAGGGGGGGTAAGCATTAAATGGTTGGTAAGCTTTTCTTGATAGTATAGATTTATACTTCATCTATATTTCATTCACTCATTCATTCAACAAATTCACAAGTTAGTAAAGTTTAGTTTTCTCCTCTCTTTTGGTTCTTCCTCTCCAACCGGTCACACCTCAAGGTGTTAAGAAGAGATCATCAAAATTTTCCAAGCTCAAGTTTAAAACAATCTAGTTACACTCTTATTAAAGGTTTTGAAATAAAAACCTAGGGTGTTTAGGTTTAATCCCTTGTCCTTATCACTTCATCAAGTAACTAGTAAGCATATCACTTTCATTTTACATCTTTCATTTTCATTTCATATGTATTTCATCATTTTTGAGCAAAGCATGCAAGACTTATGGGTATTTATACCATTTTTACATTGTTTTTAAGAGTTTTATATATATAAGTCATCCTATAATTTATCCCTTGTTAAATATTAGTCTTGATGATGTTTAGGAACCCATGACACCCTAAGAAGGTGTATGGTAGGATTAGAATAGCTTTGGAGTTGTTTTGAAGGGATTGGAATAGGTTTAGTACGAGAAAAACTCTTTTCGACAAGTATAAAAAGTGGTCTGATCTTATTTTGTATTTCTGGAAAATCCGACAGTAGACACGAATTTTTGGCCTAGATATTTAGAAAATATACTTTAAAACGAATCCGTGGCCGCTTGAACGGATTAAAACGGAGTTATAACGAAGAAGTTATGAATTTTTCAAGTTTGACGACGAAATATATATTTCCTGAAATTTCAGCAAACTGTTTTTGCTTTGTACGAGTCAAAAACGAGTCTTAAGCTTTATAAATTATTTTGACTTATCAAGAATATATTAGTATACTTTGATACGAAGCTAAGGACGTATAATACGTAGAAAACGGATTTGTAACGACTAAAATATACACGTTTTCACAAAATTGCCGTAACTTTATTATTTAAGAAAAACTATATTATTTCTATTTAGACAAGTGTTACGGTAAAACAAGTAACCATATTGAAGGCTATTTTTAACGATGACGTTGAACTTTTTGTAACGAGATGTCTTCTAATAAAATTGAGATCACCAAGCATATTTTTCAAAATGACCAACCGTTTGTATAGCGGAGTTGTAATAAATTAACTACGGTTGCTTAAACTTTGCCGAAATTCACTTTTAAACTACATTTTGGACAAAATCACCATATTTAACCTCTATTATCTTTATGTTCGAGACCTCTATGACGAAAACTCATGTACTAAAACTTCTAGATTTTGATACAAGCTTTCCAAAACCGTTGAGTTCGTTTCCTAACGTTCGACGTACACAATTTTACGACTAGCTTTTCGAAGCCATTTTTGTCACTTTCATGAAATTTCCAACGACATTATTTTACGACGAAAAGTTAAAATTTCACAATAAATCATTAAGAAACTATTGTAGGATGACATTTTGACGTAAATACTTGCAAAGTAATTTAAGAATGGTCAAGACGTCAAAAGAGTATTTTTCGACGAAGAGTATTATTTTCAAAACTTACAAATGGTATAAATAACATACGAAATGCATGCATAACATTACATCATGACTTATTACATATCACATCATTCATAATAGGTCAGTTCCGAGATTCACACTACATTTCAGTGTATCCACTTTTGCCATTACATCATCATTAACATTGCAACAGGTGAGTTTTCATAGCCCCGATTTATTCAAGTTTTTACCTTATTTCAAACCTACGGGGGAGAATACATTGCACACCATTTTTATTACGCTACCAAGTATGTCAAATTCATTGTATTGCTTAAGTTACCGCATTGCCAGTTAAATGTCCCCATTTCATAAGCATGAACCGTTAATTTCCTAGAAGCGTGGGTGAGTGGATAGATCTATCGAGGGTGACGCCTCCATCCGGGTTGGTGGATCCCAACTAGTAATACGGATGCATTTCATTTCATAAACATTATTTGAGTTGTTTTGGCAAGACACTCTGTTGGGGCGAACATCATGGACAGTCAGAGCTTCGGTATCATGTGCTTAAGCAATTGTAACAACATTTTGTGACAGCATTGTCATACATAATTTATACTTGTGGTAGTCGTATTAACATTTACATAAACCTATGAACTCACCAACCTTGTGTTGACACTTTTAGCAATGTATTTTCAGGTAACTAAGACATTCACTTCATGGCATGCATGTGGATACATCATAGAGTCGCGGTGACGACGCGTCTTACATGGATTTATGCACTTTAAAACATCGTTTGAATTGTAACAAACTTATTTCCGCACAAGTTGATTTTCATTTGGGACCTATACTTTGTAAACTCTGATTGTTTTATTAAATCAAACGATGTTCTTTTCAAACGACACTTTAGGTCGTTCAATATAACTGTGATTGTGATGCTATGACAGTCAATCCCCAGGAATTCCATTCCGCTGCAAAACAGGTAATTTGGGGGTGTGACAGATTGGCATCAGAGCTTTGGTTATAGAGAACTAGGTTGCATCATTGACCCTAGACTATAACTACATCATCATAGCATCTCATCATTTCATCATAAGTGCATGTTCACTTTGCATGCGATTTATACGTACATTTTTCGAGTTATTTACTTTCATTTCAAATCGATTGTCACATGGATGCCCTTAAATACCCATCCCATTATCTTTTCCTCATACTCTAATGTAGTGAATGCTTTGTCATTCCCTATCACAATTTTAATATCAGTTGACTCATCACCGATAACGTCGAATGCCGAGATAAACCTTTAAGTTCGGTAAAGTCACTCTCACTCCTTTGTTTCACCACTAACATGTCGAGTTACACGTTATCAACACATTAAGTCACTAAACCATCATACATTTGAAGCACTTACGACATCTCATAACCCATCTGTTGGGAACCCGTCGATCATTTTGAAACATAATCCCAAACTTATCACCTTCTATCACATCTCTTTAGAGCGCTTATTCCTAACATAGGATTTGACTACGCCTCATTTTTCCTTTTATTTTGAAGAGTTATGGCGCCGAAGAAAGCTGCACTAGAAATGACACCAGCTGCTATCCAAAGGTATGTAGATGATAGTATAGCCGAGGCACTAAGGAAAGAACGAGCAACAGTAGCTGCTGTTACCGAGGCCACAACTGCTGCTGAAACTGCTAGACTTGCTTACATCAAAAGATTTCAAGAGTTGGCTGTTCTTTGCCCAGCTATGGTTTCGGACAATGAGAAACTATTGGAGAATTTCATTGGAGGATTTCCACAAAGTTTCCAAGGAGATGTAACTTCCTTTGATCCACAAAGAATTGAAGAATCTACCCGTATGACTCAAATACTCATGGCTCAAGTTGTGAAAAGGGAAAACATTATCAACAATAACTACCACAACAATAACAACAATCACACCATCAACAACAATAATAACCGCACCAACTACAACAATAACCGAAACAACAACAACAACGATAATCAAATCAACAACAACAAAAGAACATGGGAAAATGACCAAGGATGTTATAACAACAACAACCAAAACCGTGACACTAACCATCACCAACAACAGAATAGAAGGCAAGAAGCTGCTATGGTTTATGTTGCTGCACCAATAGAAGGCAGAGGTTATGCTGGAACACACCCACTATGTAATAGATGTAAGTTTCATCACTCAGGTCTTTGCCCTGCCAAGTGCCGCAAGTGCCAAAAATTAGGACACCTCGCCGGAGATTGTAGAGGTAAAAGTATAATTACATGTTTCGGATGTGGGGAGCAAGGACACTATCGGAGCCAATGTCCCCGGAACCAAGGTGAACAAGTTGAAGGTACTCAGGGGAAAACATATATATTAGAAGGAGGAGAAGCTCATTCAGGTATCAACAACGCGAAAGACTGAAGAAGATTAGAAGTTAACAGTCTTATTTTCCTTATGTATTATGTCGTACTAAGTTATGTCTTCCATCGTATCCGAAACTTTATAACTTAAAGATGTACTACTTTTGATAAACCACTCGTTGTAAAATATTCTCATCTATCGTACTTTATTTTCTTTCCAATTTGTTATTACTTACGAGAATTTTACTTCCTTTTACTTTAACGACCATTTTAACGACACGGTTTAAATCTTTGTAAACATCGAGAGTTATAACAACTAAACCGAACGTCACATCATCGTTCCTTAATTATACATAGCCTAGCTAACTATGTCTAATTCTGGAGGGATCATGTTATGTTGGGAGCAGTTATTTATAAATCTTAGTGTAAGCAAAATCTTCACATATTTCAAAGTCAAAGTGTTACTCATCGGAGATACTCATCCAATATTTTTCTCTACTACGATGTTTTGTACGCTCTCAATCATCGACAACCGTAACGACACTTCTCCATGTCTTCTCTCCTCGATATTCATCACAAACTCAAAAATTCGATAGACTAACACGAACTGAATTCAGGGACTGAATTCCTTTTTGGATGGGCGAATGTGACAACTCGTACTTTCAGGTCATTTCTCAAAACAATTCATGCTTCACAATTTCATCATTTATCGTAAACTAGGTTTACGTGTTCCAAATTCGCGTAACCTTAATGGTTTAGCGGTGAATTCATGATCATATCATCACGAACATTTCATATAGACTAAGTTTAGTCTACATTTCATTAGCATCATTTGCATCATGTTAGTTCATTCATGATTTTGCATTTCACATTAAACGCGTAAATTTTATATTAAATAAACGTTATCGCGTAAGTTATTATTTTGAACATTTAATCCGATACTTCCAAAAATGATCCCGATATATTTTTATACTTACATTTAGTTTATAAAAACAATATTTTGAGTTTACCTAGTGTTTTAAATTTATTTTGTATATAAATTGTTAAATTTATATTATTACGACACCTTTCTTAAAAACTACACGATAATTACTATATCACTCAAATTTTGCAAGAAATGTATTTTTACAATTTTTATGATCTCATTATACTTTACTTTGATCTATTAAAAATTACTTTTACCTAAAACTACCTTAAATACACTAATGTATATACAATCTTACAAGTTATCTTTTACTTAATTACATATTACTTACACAATTATATTTACACAATATAAAAGAAAAAAAATTTATATTTTACAAATACTTCCCCCCTTGGCCGACCAAGGGGGGGTAAGCATTAAATGGTTGGTAAGCTTTTCTTGATAGTATAGATTTATACTTCATCTATATTTCATTCACTCATTCATTCAACAAATTCACAAGTTAGTAAAGTTTAGTTTTCTCCTCTCTTTTGGTTCTTCCTCTCCAACCGGTCACACCTCAAGGTGTTAAGAAGAGATCATCAAAATTTTCCAAGCTCAAGTTTAAAACAATCTAGTTACACTCTTATTAAAGGTTTTGAAATAAAAACCTATGGTGTTTAGGTTTAATCTCTTGTCCTTATCACCTCATCAAGTAACTAGTAAGCATATCACTTTCATTTTACATCTTTCATTTTCATTTCATATGTATTTCATCATTTTTGAGCAAAGCATGCAAGACTTATGGGTATTTATACCATTTTTACATTGTTTTTAAGAGTTATATATATATATAAGTCATCCTATAATTTATCCCTTGTTAAATATTAGTCTTGATGATGTTTAGGAACCCATGACACCCTAAGAAGGTGTATGGTAGGATTAGAATAGCTTTGGAGTTGTTTTGAAGGGATTGGAATAGGTTTAGTACGAGAAAAACTCTTTTCGACAAGTATAAAAAGTGGTCTGATCTTATTTTGTATTTCTGGAAAATCTGACAGTAGACACGAATTTTTAGCCTAGATATTTAGAAAATATACTTTAAAACGAATCTGTGGCCACTTGAACGGATTAAAACGGAGTTATAACGAAGAAGTTATGAATTTTTCAAGTTTGACGACGAAATATATATTTCCTGAAATTTCAGCAAACTGTTTTTGCTTTGTACGAGTCAAAAACGAGTCTTAAGCTTTATAAATTATTTCGACTTATCAAGAATATATTAGTATACTTTGATACGAAGTTAAGGACGTATAATACGTAGAAAACGGATTTGTAACGACTAAAATATACACGTTTTCACAAAATTGCCGTAACTTTATTATTTAAGAAAAACTATATTATTTCTATTTAGACAAGTGTTACGGTAAAACAAGTAACCATATTGAAGGCTATTTTTAACGATGACGTTGAACTTTTTGTAACGAGATGTCTTCTAATAAAATTGAGATCACCAAGCATATTTTTCAAAATGACCAACCGTTTGTATAGCGGAGTTGTAATAAATTAACTACGGTTGCTTAAACTTTGCCGAAATTCACTTTTAAACTACATTTTGGACAAAATCACCATATTTAACCTCTATTATCTTTATGTTCGAGACCTCTATGACGAAAACTCATGTACTAAAACTTCTAGATTTTGATACAAGCTTTCCAAAACCGTTGAGTTCGTTTCCTAACGTTCGACGTACACCATTTTACGACTAGCTTTTCGAAGCCATTTTTGTCACTTTCATGAAATTTCCAACGACATTATTTTACGACGAAAAGTTAAAATTTCACAATAAATCATTAAGAAACTATTGTAGGATGACATTTTGACGTAAATACTTGCAAAGTAATTTAAGAATGGTCAAGACGTCAAAAGAGTATTTTTCGACGAAGAGTATTATTTTTAAAACTCACAAATGGTATAAATAACATACGAAATGCATGCATAACATTACATCATGACTTATTACATACCACATCATTCATAATAGGTCAGTTCCGAGATTCACACTACATTTCAGTGTATCCACTTTTGCCATTACATCATCATTAACATTGCAACAGGTGAGTTTTCATAGCCCCGATTTATTCAAGTTTTTACCTTATTTCAAACCTACGGGGGAGAATACATTGCACACCATTTTTATTACGCTACCAAGTATGTCAAATTCATTGTATTGCTTAAGTTACCGCATTGCCAGTTAAATGTCCCCATTTCATAAGCATGAACCGTTAATTTCCTAGAAGCGTGGGTGAGTGGATAGATCTATCGAGGGTGACGCCTCCATCCGGGTTGGTGGATCCCAACTAGTAATACGGATGCATTTCATTTCATAAACATTATTTGAGTTGTTTTGGCAAGACACTCTGTTGGGGCGAACATCATGGACAGTCAGAGCTTCGGTGTCATGTGCTTAAGCAATTGTAACAACATTTTGTGACAGCATTGTCATACATAATTTATACTTGTGGTAGTCGTATTAACATTTACATAAACCTATGAACTCACCAACCTTGTGTTGACACTTTTAGCAATGCATTTTCAGGTAACTAAGACATTCACTTCATGGCATGCATGTGGATACATCATAGAGTCGCGGTGACGACGCGTCTTACATGGATTTATGCACTTTAAAACATCGTTTGAATTGTAACAAACTTATTTCCGCACAAGTTGATTTTCATTTGGGACCTATACTTTGTAAACTCTGATTGTTTTATTAAATCAAACGATGTTCTTTTCAAACGACACTTTAGGTCGTTCAATATAACTGTGATTGTGATGCTATGACAGTCAATCCCCAGGAATTCTATTCCGCTGCAAAACAGGTAATTTGGGGGTGTGATACGCTAGGTCTTCAAAAACATGCTCACAGTACAAGAGTAGGGGCGGGGAGGTGGTGTTTTGGTCGTGGTGGTGGCGGTGTACAGTGGCGATGGTGGTAGTGGCTTGGTTTTCCGGCGGCTGCACAATGAGAGGAGGGAGAAAAGTAGTTTTTAGGTTTATGGTTTTCAAATGAGAGGTGAACCCCTCATATACTACTTTTGACCAAAAGTGACAATTTCAAAAGACTAGGGAGAGTGACGTATTGTACCGTTAGTCCAAATATTTTCTCTTCTGTTAGGAGATAACGGAGAAATATTTGCACCGTTATTCCTCATTAACTGATTTTACTAACAGAGGGATGTATTTGTGCCAACTTTACTAACGGAGATGGTTTTGCGCCAAAAAAAGTTTAGGGATGTAAAGCGAGACACATGACAAACCACAAGGATGTATTTTGGACTTTACTCAAGTAGATATTAACATAATAGATACTCTTTTATCCTAAATGTTTCGAGGGAAGCTTTTATTTTATTACCGAGTGAATATGTGAATGTTTACTTTTGAACGGTCTCATATATTGCTTTGACAAGATTCAGTATTGTATTTGTTGACTTGTTGGGGTATTGTTATATCTTATCTAGGGTGGAAATGAGCCAAGTCGCTCGTTAAAAGCTCGGGATTGGATCCGTTAAAAACTTGAATGAGTCGAGCCTAAGTTTGGGCTCGTTTAATAATCGGGCTCAAGCTTTATATATACAGATCGATTAGGCTCGTGAGCCTAAACGAGCCCTAAAAATATATGCGTATATATATTTGCTATACATATAACCATGTATAAACGAACTCGAACCTAGTGTGATTAATGAGCCTTCGAGCTTTATTTCATTCAACACGTCAAGTAAGTAAGCCGAGCTCGATATTGTGAAAACTTTCACGAGCCTAGCTCGAGCTCAAAATGTGAGGCTCGAAACGACCTCTAGCCCGAGCTTGAGCTTTATATATATAAACGAACAAGCTCGAGCTTTGACAGGCTAAGGCTCGGCTCAGCTCGTTTACACCCTTAATCTTATCTTAACTATATTAAAAAGACAAAATCATTTATATATAAAAGGTTTTCATTTATTTATTTATTTTATTTTTTTTATTATTGTTATTATTATTTTATTTTATGTTTTATATTAAGGTCACATACACATTATTCTATTGCTATAAAAAAGGATATTAATTAAAAATTTAATTAAAAATGCAATTACACTCATTCTTTTATAATTTGAATATCTCACGAACCACTAATTGTAAGACAAAACAAATTATACTGACATGACGTGACATTTTATTATCTTTCAATAAATGGACACTTTCAAATACGTTCGACGAATGATTTTTTTCATTTTTTTACGTTTGGTTTTTTAATATTTAGTTTCGCATGACATATTACATGTTATTTAACACTAATATTAGACAAAAATATAGATAACCTTTGAGTAGAGTTATTTTACATACCAAACTTTTCTCACATACCAAGGGACTCATCTCCACCATTTATCTAAAAAAAATCAATGGCTGAGATTAAAAGCATTTTATTATTTCATCTATTTTTTATAATTTAAATATCTCTTGAACCGTTAATCGTTAAGTGAAAATATTTATACCATCGCGACGAGCATTTAATTATCTTTCTATAGACGGGCACTTTGATATACTTTCGAAAAAAGAAAAAAAAATCGTTTTTTTCACGTTTTTTCGTTTTTTACGTTACTGAAATTTGCATGAAGAAAATCATATATGATAAAACACTAAATTGAATATCACATGTGATATTAGTGTTAAATCATATATGATATGTAATATTACATGTGATATTGATATGTAATATCATATGTGATATTACACTAATATCACATGTGATATTACATATCATATATGATATTACACTAATATCATATGTGATATTCAAATTAGTGTTTTATCATATATGATTTTTTAATGCAAAATTCAGTAACGTAAAAAAACGAAAAAACTTAAAAAAAAAAAACGTGAAAAATACGAAAAAAATATTTTTGTCGAAAGTATATCAAAGTGCCTATCTATAGAAAGATAATTAAATGCTCGTCGCAATGATATATGTCCAAAATGTCTTTTTAATCTTAATGTTAATATTAGTGGTTTTGAGTTTTAATATCAAATTTTTATTTAATATCCTACCGAAAATATATAGTTGACTTATGTTTAAAAAAACTTCATATGTTGCTTGGCTTATATTGCTGAAACCATGCAGAATTATAATATAGTTGCTATCATTTTTAGTTTCATCAAATATTTTTATACGGTTTTTGATATCTATACTATATTATAATGCATGTAA
Organism: Chrysanthemum seticuspe; assembly: GCA_019973895.1. Lineage (NCBI taxonomy): Eukaryota > Viridiplantae > Streptophyta > Magnoliopsida > Asterales > Asteraceae > Chrysanthemum > Chrysanthemum seticuspe. The sequence continues at coordinate 14,438,683 of BPTQ01000008.1, forward strand.
AAGCCAAACCTCATTCCAAGCCTAACTCCTAATAAAAAATTAAGATAAGGAGCTCCAATCATGCGATGACATGTGTCACTTCTTAACATAACAAACTCCAAGCCTAACTCCTAACCACTCAAAAATAAGATAAGGAGCTCCAATTATAAAGTGACATGTGTCACTTCTCAACTAAAAATTCTTTTTTATTTTCAAATTGAAATATCTTTTTATCTACTTATTTTTTTTATAATCTAATTTCATCATATTTTCTAAAATTTTATGCTCTTTAATTCAACATCCATTTTGATATATTTTTATGAGTTTTTAGTTTTTATATTTTTAGTGGGTTTATTTTATTTTAATTCAAATTTTTACAACTTTAACCTTTATTTCAATCAATACAATCTTAATTAATCAAAATCATATACTTTTAGGGGGAGAGTTTGACGGGTAAGAGATTGTGATGGTCTTTCTATATGCGAGAATAATGATGTCATGGGAAAACTACGGGTAAACCAAACAAACACATATACATTCGAAGTGTTGTGAAACGAATTCAATAAACGGGTAAGCAAACACATATAACTATATTTATCGTCGCCGCTGTGCGCGGGTATCCGACTAGTATTATAAAATTAAGTTTTGCTTTTTGAATATTTTACGTTATATGCATAAATGTTACAGGAAACACTAATATCGTCAGTTATAATTATCTGCTGCTATAAAATCTTATCGCTATACACATATACTAATATAGCGTTAATAAAATTAAGATGTTATAGCTATTTTTGTTAAACATCAAACCTTCTAGTAATGTAAGTTTAACTACATCTAGTTTGGTAAACCTACTTTGCGTCTTGTGTTATTATGAACTTGTCATAAGATATTTTAATGGATGTAAAGCATCTTGAGTGATTTAAGTAGATGTGACAATTTGTGCTTAAAAAAAAGATAAGATAAATTGGCAAACTTTTATAAGATTTGGGCACATTTGGCTCTCTTTATTTTTTATTTTATTTTTTTGGAATAGGCATGTATTACTTTTTTTTTGAACAGCATTAGATTAAAACGAGAGAAAAGTCTAGCAAAACGCTAGACTAAACAACAGTACAAAGGATGTTTAAGCCATTCAACCCAAGAGATATTACTCTTTGAGTTTCGATGCTTAAACCACAAGAAAGAATACAACATAATATTATCTACTAGATCACGTTTGAACATTCTACCGGAATCAAATGTCATCGAATTTTTGTACCTCCATAACATCCAACATGTTGTCAACCCGATAACTTCAAGCCTCACTCGACTATTGATAACGTTTGGAACGTGATTACACCATGACACCCAATCTTCAAAGGAGCCAACCTCTGGCATATGAACTTGACACCATTGCACGATCTTCAACCAAACCTCTTTCGCAAGGTTACATGTAAAGAGCACATGAGAAATGGTTTCCATACCCGTTCCACAACAAGGGCACGAAATTACTTCTATTTCCAAACCTCTCCGAGACAAGTTATACCGAGTTGGTAATCGGTCCAACATAACCCGCCAAGCAAAGATATTGACCTTCCTTGGGACAAAGGGACACCATCTAGTAACCGAATCTTGGCCCGTCAATCGCATTTCATCAATATGCAAACGTGTTCCAGCAACCGTGAATAGGCATGTATTACTCATTTAGAAATTAAATTGGCATTAATAAGCACATACTTTTCTCAACATTAAATTGTTTTTAATGAAAAACCTTATAAATATAGTATATTTAGTTGCTTAAATATAAATGAAGTATTACATTTAATTTTTTTTATTTTATTATTATTATTTTTTTCATTTTATGTTTTTTTTTAAAGCGATACATGTGAACCCGTTTAACCCATGTCTGTTTAAGCTTGTGCACATTGGACTAGTGCCCGTTTGATTCGTTGCTTGTGCCCATCCGACTTGCTATTTTGCCACTTCTAGATTTAAGGTACGTGTTCAATGACAATTAAGGAATGTTGTGGGGACCTTTCCTCAGATTTGTGGATATATTGGAACCACCTTTTAGAAGAGATTATAAACCTTTTGGTGTTCTTGAAAGGATTTTATTAAATTTGACTTTAAAGTTAAAGGTTGACTTGGGACTTGGCAGTTCGATTTTAAGCCACTGGCTGACTAGTGATGGTTTTTATTTCCAGCTCGTCAAAAAAGAATGAGGTATGAACACTGAACATGCACATTTGATGATGTAATTGCTTACCTCATTTCTAATCGTCACTACAAACGTTTTTTCACATTGTCTTTTCGTGCAATTTATGAATTAGTTACAGCATATTATATGTCAATATCAATGTTCACGTGTTTTTGGTTTGTCGAATGATTTCGGACTCATGCATCAAATACTCGTATAATATTATTACATCCGTCTTATAATAATTGTTCACTTTAACTTTTCTAAGTATTTTTTTTATTAAACTTTGACCATAAATATTTTTATTTATATAATATAATACTTGATGAAAAATATATGAATAGATTGGGTTTTAAATGTATTTTCATTTGGTATAATTTTCATCAAATATTATATAACACAAATAAAAATATTAATGGTCAAAGTTGGACAAGAAAGACTCAAAATAATCAAACTGAACAATTATTATGGGACGGATGGAGTAATATTTTGCTTTAATTGCTTTTAAATTAAGTGTTTAAATATGTACAAATTATTTCTCCTATAAAATTATTATCTAAACATTTGTTAAATTATATTTCAAGTGGTCTAGAGTGACGAAAAACTCGTAAAAAATAAAGCTACATGGTTAAAAAAATATTTGTATCATCATGTTTAGTTATCATAGTATATTTTTGAACAGGGACAATTTTTTTGGACTTGTATAAAAGAAATAAGAACTAAAATGTACGGTTTCATTAAAATGGGTAAACAAATTAATAAGACGTGTATTTCTTTTCACATATTAGTGGATTAACATGCATGTATTTGTGTGACACAAAATTTTGAGACCAGGTTTATTTCGGAAAAATTGAGATTTTTAATAAAAATTTACACTAGATGACAAGCATCCATCGGGTTCCCATAAAAAACCCCGGTAAATCGGTAACCCCTAGATCCACCCCTGTTTTTGCATAAGGCTTTCACTAACTCGGCTATAGCACTATCCATTATCACCTAGAGCATCTCTAATGAATAACTTTCTTTCAATCTTTCTTAAATATACAAATATCTTTAACTTACTGTTAACTTTTATTTCAGTATGTGAACTCATTCTCAAGTTTCATCTACTCTCACATTATATAGATTCTCAATTGGTTGAGCAATACTAAGTTCTTGATTTTTCAACTTTTCTACAACTTATTGCTCCATTGTTTAAATGCTTTACCTTGAACTTTTAGTTTTTTTTAACTCATTGGAGATGCTTTTAGTGCAAATACACCAATATAGGTTACGTGTTAAGTGACAATTAAAAATGGGCGTGATGGAGAGTGCATATGACCACGATCATCACTGTCATATTAGCGTCAACCCAGCTTTTTTTTATCTACAACATTCTTCATAACAAACTTAGTGTAATAAGACGACTGCGGTTACCACTAAAAACATACCTCATAAAATATCATTTAATAAAAACGTTCACACACACAAGTTCCTCACACGACTCGATCAAATGTACGACGAGTCTTTGCAAAATACCATATTGAACGTGTAGCTAAAGGGATGTAATGAGGGAACACGTTCTTTCCGTGGGGTGACCGAGCCTCACGACCATCCATTCAGTCACCCCACAAAAAGAATTAAGACTAATGCTAATGGGGTGAGTTCCCCCTAACCAACCGAACAAGCAACCGAGTCCCCCCACTTGCCAAAACCACAGGCAACCGAGTCCCTCAACTAAATCAAAGTTATAGTTGGCTACCCATCCGAATTTTTTTCAATTTGGTTTGTGTATGTGGTTTTATTTAAATTGTTTTTTCATAAAGTATGTTTTTGGTTGTGGATGCGATTGTTTTATTATTTGCAGGACCGTCTTTGAGGGTGTGTAAGGTGAGTGACCGCTCAGGGCCTCAGAATTTTTAGGGCTCCAGAATTTGTCCTGTTAATAATTATATGCATGTGTAGACATATTATTCACGAAGAAAAAAGTATTTAGATGCGAAAATATCTTAAATGAGTAATATGTTAGAACGTTTAGATAACTAATTGCATTATTTCTTATAAACGGTGACATTTTATATATAATATTGCTTAACGAATTGCCTTATTATATAATTTGGTACACGGCTCTCAAAAATTTCGTCGATTCATGAGACGACCCTGACTATTTGTTTATAATCAGTGTGTAATTTTGAAAAAAAAAAAAAGCTGAGCCGACACTAATATGTCGGAAGTAATCATAAATAAATTGTGATAAGGATTCGCCGACCGCACTTCAAATTTGTGGACATATTGGATAAGTCATAGGTGGGAATCTCTTTAAACAATAAAACTTTTGGTTTCGTTAAATTTATATATTTGGTTTGACTCTTTAGGTCAAAGTTTAACATGGGACTTGGCAACTCTTATGCCATTGGCTGACTAGTGATGTTTTCTAGCTCATCAAAATAAATGAACACAGAACATGCACGTATGATATGATGATGTAAACTGGTTACGTCATTTATAATCGTCACTACAAACGTTTTCACACATGGTCGTTTTCATTCAACAGATTAATTAAATTTACGTCAAATATTAATTGTTCACGTGTTTTTGGTACGTCGGACGATGTTTTCCTGCTTGGATATAAAACGTCGACAGGATATATAACTTGAGTTTCAATTCAGTCTCTTCAATAAAAAAATCGACAATTAGTCATAAAAGAATGTCACCCTCATGAAATGAAATTGATGTATTTTTTTAATGAAAAAGAAACTAGGTGTTGTTTGTTTATTAAGAGGCTCTGAATCTGAATCTGGTTTGCACATCTGAATCTGAATATGCGATAAAAAAATCTGAATCTGATTCCCATCTGAATCTGAATACGTGGTTGAGAAATCTGAATCGACTCAAATAAAACTGTTTGTTTTTGTAATAATGTGTAAATGTGTTAAACTATCAAGTTTTACAATATAAATATAAACCGTTGCAGTCGTACAATATATAAATTTTTTTATATATAAGAAAACAAATTCTCTAATATAATATCAATAAAAAGTATTTTAAACAAAACGTGCAATTTCATGTTTATTTGACAAAAATAAACGTGTCGGAGTTTAAATTAAACTTTTTAAAAACGATTAACTATATGACTCGCGTTAGAGTTGAGATATATGAGTATAAAACTGAACCCTTGAACTTGAAAAAAATATGAATTGTCACATATCATCTTATACGTTCTTTATCTAACAAAACATATACAATGATTATATATAATACTTTTAATACGAAGAACAAGGATGAAACAAGAAAAAATAAAATAAAAAATATAATAATAATAATAATAATAATAATAATAATAATAATAATAATAATAATAATAATAATAATAATAATAATAATAATAATAATAACAATAACAATAACAATAACAATAACAATAATAAGAGAAAATTTCTTAAACGAACATATTCTATGCTACTTTACGAAACAGGTTCTCGCACAGGGTATTTACAAAAATGAACTTTCAATGTTATCCGTTGGATCTCTTAAAACATAAAATCCCAACGCTACACGTGTATTGCGAGGCCCTGGGCGTGGTGCTTGCTGGGCGTGGGCGTGGCCCTGGCCTGGGCGTGGGAGGTGCTGCATGGTGGGCTTGGGCGAGGCAAGGCGAGAATGGGTGGCTGGGCGTGGAGCTGTGCTTGCCCTAGGCGTGATATGCATGTCCTGGGCGTGGGTGGCCAACTCTTTCATCTTTGTGACCATTCTTGGAGTCGGTTTGTTCTCTGGGATCATCTTGATTACAATCAGTATCAAACCAGTTCCATGTTGCTCCGTTAATGGCTTTGTGAAGATAAGGTAAGATAGCAACAAAGTCACTGCCTTTTTAGCCGTGGTTATCTATCAATGCCATTACATGCAAGTTCAGAATAACATGATGAGCAAACAGAATAACATCATGCAATATTATAAGTGGGAATTGGGATTGAAGAAAAATGTACCATTGCGGTGGTGGCGGCTCCAAATATGGCAATGAGGGAAAGAACCGAGACTTGACCGATGAATGTTGCCATTGCTTCAAAGACTAAGACGCCGTAGACATAAGGATGCTGTAACCACAGAACAAAATGATCAGAAATATTACATATGTGCCATGACTATATTGTGGGGAAAAAGAACACAATGGAAAAAGGTATCTTGTGGGGAAAAATGTATGATTGTGACGGGTATGATAGTGACGTAAAATGGTCATATCGGTAAACGATAGAAAAAAGGTTCATTCTCGTATAATCATTATATATACCGTTTGTTTTTGTAATTTGCTTTAATAATAATAATAATAATAATAATAATAATAATAATAATAATAATAATAATAATAATAATAATAATAATAATAATAATAATAATAATAATAATAATAGAAAAAAAGACATTAAGATATGTTAAGACACCCCTTCCACATCTAGTTCAATAAGAGGTTTATTCCTCTTACTGCCTTTTAATAGTCAGAAAAAAACAAACGCTCTTAACATATGTTGTCTCTTACCGCCTCTGAATAACATGGAAAAAACAAACAGTCTTACTGACTCAAATGTCTAACCACATCTGAATGAGTCAGATTAAGATGTTGTTAAGAGGCAATTTTTGAAAAACAAACACCACCTAACTTATGATCTTACAACCGAAGGTATAAAAGTATTAAGTGCAGTTGATCAAATCAAATCATCATCTGATCATTTTTTCTTTCCCTTTCTTTATCATTTATACATTCGAAAACACCTTCCCTGGTCACTCATGCTAAACACTTACTTTTGAGACAAACTATCCCCAAATTAAAAAAAAAAAAAAAGACTAACTCAACTAAAAAAATCAGTTTACAAAAAAACAAAATCTTCATTTCGGCGCAAGCCGAATCCTTCACTTGCACCTTCGCGCATACGGTGAAGGGGAGGTGCATTAATATTGCATTGGCTCAAGCCAAAAGAATGCCATGTAAATTTGGCACCTAATGCTCTAATGCATACATATTTTACATATTTATTTATGCTACTTCTTTACTTGAATTGCTAAAATTATTTTCCAGCTTCGAAACAAAACTGAATAAAACAAAATTTACAATAAAGCGACTATATAGGAGAAAGCAACGAAACCAGGACTTAAACATAACCTGAAAAACCACAACTCAAAAGTTAACAGGCCAAACACTTCAGGAAGTCGGTTTTAGCGAGCATCTCTTCCAAGTCCATAACTTATTAAACAAGATATGCGTGTTAATGTAGAAAAACATGATATGCAGAAACAAGAACTCTTTATATTGCTCAATCAACTCAAAGTTCAACAGCGGAAAATAATAACCATAAAAGATCACCACAGCTACTCTGGTGTGATCCTATTATCTAACTTGATAATAGTTTTACAAGATAAACACAACAATAAAAGGATAGATAGGATCTTGAGTTAAAGTCTCAAGATCAGTACAAATGAGAGAGATATTTAGTAGCGGCTTTAAGAAACCAATATACTCGTCTAACCCTAGATGAGGAGATAAAGCGCCCTTATATACTCGGACACCCAAACGGTCACAAAGAAGCTGGGCTGAGAAGGGCTTGGGCTTAGACATGAGAAGATGGGCCAGATAGCATCTTGGGCTTGACAATACCTGAAACACAAAACACAAAACAAAGACAACACACAAGAGGATATCGGGTAATATATTTTAATATCCCCCCTTAATCCGATATTCCAAAGAGGTCAATCATTCCAAGTTTTTCAACAAGACACTGATGTTGAGAGATGTCCAACCCTTTGGTAAAGATATCAGCAATTTGCTTTGCTGAATCTACCTTGACAGTTTTAACAACACCATTTAAGATTTTTTCTCTCACAAAATGGAGATCAATCTCAAGGTGTTTAGTCCTCTCATGAAATACAGGGTTGGCAGCAATTTTGATAGCTGAGTTACTGTCACAGTGCAGATCAACTGGCAGCAGATTTATACATTTCAAATCATGAAGAATTTTTAAAATCCAAATGATTTCACTGGTTAAAGATGCTAGGGCTCTATACTCAGCCTCAGCATAAGATTTGGAGAGAGTATTTTATTTCTTGCTTTTCCAAGAGATGAGGTTCTCATTCATAAAAACACAATAACCAGTAACAGACTTTCTAGTGACAATGCATTTTGCCCAGTCAGCATCTGAGTATCCTTTAAGAGACACACCAGAGTTCTTAGTAATATGAATGCCAAGACCAGGAGATCCTTTAAGGTATCTCAAAATTTTAAAAGCAATTTTAAGGTGAGATGTCAAAGGAGAATGCATGAATTGACTGAGACAATGCACATCATAGGATATATCAGGTCTGGTATTGGTTAAATAGATAAGCTTTCCCATAAGCTTTTGATAATCAACAACATTCAAAAGAGCAGGATCAGAAGCAGTGGGAATATTAGATATAGAAAGTTTAGACATTAAAGGAGTCTTAGAAGGTTTGCAGGCAAGCATACCATATTCAGACAACAAATCTAGAACATATTTCCTTTGATTCAGGCAAATCCCCTTATCAGAATCAACAACTTCTATACCAAGGAAGTATTTAAGCTTTCCCAAATCCTTTATCTTGAATTTACTTTTCAAAAAAAAAAAAAAAATTAAACTTCTCAATTTCACCAAGATTATTTCCACTCACAATTATATCATCAACATAAACAAGGAGAGCAAGAAACACACCATTGTCAGATTTAGTAAACAAAGAGTAATCAGATTTACTTTGACTAAATCCATTTTCATTGAGCACAGAGGTGAGTTTAGCATTCCATTGTCTAGGGGCCTGTTTAAGACCATAGATAGACTTTTTAAGTTTGCAAACAAGGTTCTTATCACAAACATAGAAACCTTGAGGAGGTCTCATGTAAACAGATTCATCAAGTTCACCATATAAAAAGGCATTATTAATATCTAGTTGAAAAATGGGCCAGGAATTCACAACAGCCATATTAAGCATACATCTCACAGTAACCATTTTAACAACAGGAGAGAAAGTTTCCTCATAATCAACCCCTTCTCTTTGGGCACAGCCCATGGCAACAAGTCTAGCCTTGTACCTCTCAATTTCACCATTGGATTTATATTTAAGTTTCCACAGGCATTTGGAGTTCAAGGCTTTTTTACCAATGGGTAATTCAGCAACATCCCAAGTATCATTTTCAAGTAAAGCAACAATTTCTAAGTTCATAGCATCAACCCATAAGGGGTTTTGAGATGCTTCAAAGAAGGACTTGGGTTCACAGTTCTTATTCAGTTGAGTCACAAAACATAAATTTTCACCATTTAAGTTAGAATACCCAACATATTTTTCAATCCCATATTTCACATTGGTTTTAACAACAAAGTCATTATAGTTTTTTGGAAAAACAGAAGTTCTAGAGGATCTTTTTAAGGTTTGAGTACCCTGAGCATTTATGTTGGGATCAAGATTTCCTTCAGAAGCAGAATTTTCATCAAGTGTGGCTGCCACAACATCATGCAATCTGGCATCAATGTTATCACTGGATGATCCAGATGAGGAATCATTAGTGTGCACATTGTCGCCAAGAGTTGCAGAGGGGCTACCTCCACTCAGTGACTCATGGTCACTATTATGTCTAGATACATCTCTCTCATCATCATTAGGAAGCTCAGGGTTATTTAGATAAAAAAAAGTTCAACAGGTTATTTTCATGAAAGACATCAGATTCAATATGTTTATTCTTAATACCATTTGATATAGATTCCTTAAAAGGAAATATGGACTCAAAGAACTTAACATCTCTAGACACAAAAAATTGACATCTATCAAGACTATAGCGCCTGTATCCTTTTTGAGAACTAGAATAACCCATCATAACACATTTTTCAGATCTGCTGGTAAGCTTATCATGATTATTAAGAATAGTAGCAAAGCAAAGACAACCAAACATTCTGATAAGAGAGAGATTAGGACTGCAATTATAAATCATATGATAAGGGGATTTTACATTTAGCACAGAAGATGGCAATCTGTTAATAAGATAAGTAGCAGTTAGCACACACTCATTCCAAAATCTTAAGGGTATTCCCCCCTGAAACATAAGACATCTGGCCACATTTAAGATATGTCTGTGTTTCCTTTCAACCACCCCATTTTGCTGTGGGGTGTAAGCAACAGAAGTTTGATATGTAATCCCCATGTTTTCACAAAACTTGTTAAAAAACTGATTTTGAAATTCAGTTCCATTGTCACTTCTGAACACTTTAACAGTCTTTTTGAACTGATTTGTAATCAAATTGTAAAAGATTTTAATAGACTCAAAAACTTCATCCTTGGATTTAATAAGATACACCCACACAGCTCTAGTATAATCATCAACTATGGTAAGAAAATATCTGTGGCCAGAGTGACTCACCACCTTATATGGTCCCCATAGATCAAGATGAACAATATCACCAAGCAGTTTAGATTTATGATCACTTAAAGGGAAGTGTTCTCTAGTCTGTTTAGCTCTTTGACAGATTTCACAAACCTCGTATTTATCATTTTTTCCAATTTTCAAATAATTTTTTAGAACATCAAGGGCAGGGTCACCAGGGTGGCCAAGTCTACAGTGCCAATCATAGAGAGACAAAGAACACTTATACTCAATATTAATATTATCACATTTAGTACCTTCAGTATCTAAATAGTATAAACCACCACATTGTTTACCAATCCCCATAATGTTTTTCAGATTCAAATCCTGATTCACAAAGAAACATTTACTTTCATCAAACACAACTAAGATCTTATTATCTTTAGCAAGTTTATGAACAGAAATCAAGGTCACACAATAATCAGGAATGACAAGCACATCAACCAGAACAAGACCATTACCAAGTCTAAGGTTTCCAATTTTAGAGATAATGGCATTAGTGCCATTTGGGTGAGACACTTTGGTATTAAGATGAGATATATCATATACATTTTCTAACTCTTTCTCACTATTGGTCATGTGCTGATTAGCACCAGAGTCCACAACTTTACCAACATAATTCATTTTAGTCATAGAACTAGAACTGGAACAAAAAAATTTATCAAAATTGTCATTGAACAATTTGCTAGAATTAAAGTAAGTACCTGCCATATTGGCTTAGACATTTTTCTCAGACATTTTGTTTTCCTTGATTAGGGAGACCAAAGTGGCAAGTTGCTCATCAGTGAACCCTGAGGATCCAGAGGGACTATCAGACCCTGAGGACCCAACAGAGTTGTATGCAACATTTTTACTCTTACCACCTTGTCCCCCTTTCTTTTTTCCAAAATCAGCAGGATACCCTATGATTTTAAAGCATCTGTCTATAGTATGACCAACATAACCACAATGCTCACACACAACTTCAGAGTTAACATTCACATTAGGTCTTGTCACATAAGTGCCACCAGGTTTGTACCCAGTGTTGGAATTGGGTCTGAATGTAGAAGAGTTATGTCTAGCATTAGTATAAGAGTTCTGATTTTTTTGAAAATTGTTTCTAGGAGGACCACTGGCTAAGAAAGTAGAGGTCTGACCCCTTTGAGAGGCACCATAATTGGTTCCAGATGCCACTCTGTGAGATTCCTCACTGGAGATAATGGCATAAGCCCCTTTAACATCAGGTAAGGTCTCTCTACACAAAATAGAACTTCTAATACTCATGTAAGACTCATCAAGACCCATCAAAAATTGTATAAGTTTCAGCAGTTGATTATGCTTTTTAAATTCATCAGATGCAGTGCACACACAATTAGGCAACTCAACCATGGCATCATACTGTTTCCACAAAGCATTCAACTTATGATAATAGTCAGACAGATTAGAGCCATTTTGTTTCAAAGAACTGATTTTATGATGCAGGTTGAATATCACAGAACCATCAACTTTATGATATGTTTCCTTTAACTCATTCCAAACATGTTTAGCCTTTTTTGAGAAAATTTGCCTAAGGAATAACTCCTCAGAGATAGAATTCAAAATCCATCCTAAAACAACAGCATTAACTCTATCCGATTGCTTAGCTAGGACCTCATCAGTAATGGACTTTTTACAAGAACCATCAATAAAACCAATTTTATTCTTACCCTCTAGGGCAAGAAGCATAGCATTAGCCCAAATTTGATAATTTTCAGTCCCTCTAAGTTTGACAGAGATAACAGTAAGCACAGCAGAATCATTAGGATGCAAATGAAGAGGATTACTAACATCAAGTTTACCAATAAGAGTGACAGGATCACTGACACCCTCATTGTCAGAATCACCATGATCAGACATAATACCAAAAGTAAAAACAGTCAAACAAACAATCCAAGGGCAAAGAAGAATAAAAGCAGCAACACCTTATACCTCCACAAACAACAAACAATCTCCAACAACCAATCAAAAACTTCTCAAATGTCCCTCAACCTATCCTCCAACATTCTAAACAGAAAAATAAAAGACATAAATAAAAGGAGAGAGACAAGAGGTGTTACAGAGCTATCTCCGCAGCACAATCGAAATGTTTCTCCTAGATTCACTTAGTCTAGGAGGCAACAAAACCGCCAAGCCACGAACCACTCTGCTTCTCCTAGATTCACTTAGTCTAGGAGGTAACAAAGCCTTCAACACCAATAATGATAACCACCAGGTCCAATATCCCCAAACACTAGAAACCCTCCTTTTTTTTAAACCAACCTTCTCTCTGATACCATGTAGAAAAACATGATATGCAGAAACAAGAACTCTTTATATTACTCAATCAACTCAAAGTTCAACAGCGAAAAATAATAACCATAAAAGATCACCACAGCTACTCTGGTGTGATCCTATTATCTAACTTGATAATAGTTTTACAAGATAAACACAACAATAAAAGGATAGATAGGATCTTGGGTTAAAGTCTCAAGATCAGTACAAATGAGAGAGATATTTAGTAGCGCTTTAAGAAACCAATATACTCGTCTAACCCTAGATGAGGAGATAAAGCGCCCTTATATACTCGGACACCCAAACGGTCACAAAGAAGCTGGGCTAAGAAGGGCTTGGGCTTAGACATGAGAAGATGGGCCAGATAGCATCTTGGGTTTGACAATACCTGAAACACAAAACACAAAACAAAGACAACACACAAGAGGATATCGGGTTATATATTTTAACAGTTAATTAACTTCAAAAAATATGTATGCTCAAAACATCGATATCAATTAGTTTAACGACAGCTTTTCTGATAAATGACTCAAATAACAAGTTAGGATGTTCATGTGATATAAGTGAAGTCTCGTAGATGTTAGGATAAGAGTCATGGTTTCCTGTAACTCGTAACTCGTTTTTATGTTTTTTACTAGGTGAATGTTATTAGTGATATTGCATTTGATGAGTTTATAGGTCGAGTTTTATATTAGTTTCAGGGCCGTCTCGTGGATTTTGGAGGCCGTGTATCATTACCGTAATAAAAGGGGTCTGAAAAATGTAATAGGCTGCGCTGCTACTCTAGGTTCGCTTCTTCAAGCTCCGCCCCTTATTGAAAACGAAAACAAATGAGGCCCTTGGTTCAAAAAGGTTTGTATAGATGCTAACTGTATCAATACTACAAAATAATCCTATAGAAACGTATATGATGACTTTGACGTTAATTGGTTAATCTAACCACATTATCAAGAAGGAAATAGAAAAGAGAAAAAAACAAAATGCTGTAAGAGGTAAGGAAAAAAAAATGTAATGTTTGTTATTGAGTATATAAATTTGGGAAGCTAAAAGCTGAAAGAATGAAAACTTAAATGGACTGGACTAAGATATGTTAGTATGCATACTAGACCAAAGTTTGGGACCTCAAATTGGTTTTGGGCTGTGTGTAATTGATCACTTTTTTTTTTTTTTTTTTTTTTTTTTTTGATTTTTCACTGTAGATATCATAATAACACGTTATTTTCTTTTTTATTATCTTATATAAGATTTGTTTGTTTAATTTTATTTGACTGACTTACGAGCTTATTATTGAACTTTTAAAAAGCTCAAAATTTTGGGTTATGAACTTTAGCTTATAAACTTCAGTAAGCCATAAGCTCACATTGATAAGTGTCATAATTTAAAATTTGAAGCTTATAAACTTTTCAAACTTTAGTTAGACAATAAACCGGTTATATAAACTTAAACAAACATCCTAATGAAATACAGTCGTTGTTTTAAAAAATAAGACCGAAAAGGGACCAAAAAGTAAGATATGTCTTGCGAAACGTAGTAATAGCAGTAGTAGTAGCAATAAACAGTAATCACTAGCATTTAATAGTAATAGTTGGCTGTAGTTGTTTGCTTAAGAAAATCGTTTTGTAACTTAGTTATAACTCTAATTCTAAAGTGTAAAATGACGTAAAAGATATATATGCCTAGTAATAAAATATGATTAAATAATTTTTTTTGAGTATGTATGTAATTTAATAAGCATAACGCTAGCAACAAGATTCTACTTCCTCAAAAAGCGTTTGAATTGGAGCAGTTACACAAAATATAAATGCTAGTTGCTTTTTTACAAATATGCATTTGCATTTAAAACGATAATTACTAATTGTTAGTTGCTCAAAAACACTAAAAAATACATGCCAAACATGACCTAAATAAAGTTAATAACCTTCCTACCTATTGATTCGAACAAAAATAAAACATTTATTTATTCATTTTCAAACTTGATAACATGCTAGTTGTGATTTAACTTGTAATCTTTATTTTTGCAGATTTTCTTCTTGTAGATATGCTTTTGGTGGTTTTCTTCCTTCTTTGTGAGGCTTATTTGTTAATTCTTGGTTGTTCAGAAAAAAAAATAAAAATCGATATATATATAAATTTTATTCATGTGTACAATCCATGTAGATAAATTTTGACCTATTTTTTAGTTAGGATAAAGATCAAATAAAAAGACAAATATCCGTAAGAAACTAAAAAGATTTTTTTTTTCAAAAAAAATCTCAACAAATTTCCAAAAAAATCCACAAGATCGGGTATGATGGTGCATGAAAAAGTTGTGAAAGAATTTTTTCTAAAAGTAGATACTTTTTCCGAAAAAAAATTATGAAAAAATACGTTTGTGCATTAAATCGTTTTTTTTAATCAAAAATTGATTTTTGCACCCAACTTCTTTTGACTTTTTTCATCAAAATAACATTGCGCATCTAACCAAAACAAGTTGAAAATTTTGTGCATCAGAATTTTTTTGCGCATCAAAATTCGTTTTTTGTGCATTAAAAAAAACGTATCAAAACTCAAAATTATAAAAACTGTTTTCACAAAAGTTTTAAGCACCAACATACCCGATCTTGTGAAAATTTTTAGATTTTTATTTTTGTTAAATTTTTTTACAGATATTTGTCTTTTTATTTTAACTTTACCCTTTTTAATTATCCAAAAACTTTTTTATTTAATGGTCATATACCCGCTTTGTTTTTCTCCAAACAAAACCTTAATTTTTTCTAAAGTCATTTTTTTTTTCTTTGTTATATGAAATTGTTTTTAAAAAGATGTTCTTCAGTAACTTATTCATTTTCAAACCTGATAACAAAAAGCAGTTATTTTCCCTCACTTTTTATTCCAACATAAAAAAAACATGTTTAGAACAACAACAACAACAACAAAATCACTAATCTATTCATTACTAGACCAATGTACCACCACAAACCACATACACCAAACACACGGGTTCATGTTAACTCGGGGTCTCGATCTTGACAACCTTTTTATCGGTCGATTAATCGACCTTTGTTCAAACTTAAATCACTTAAAATACGCAACTCATCTTTTTTATCATAAACCAAACAAGAACATATTCATTTACAACACCATGATCAATGCTTTTTCGACACACAAACGTGCTAACGAGTCGATTTTTATTTATAGTAAGGCGAAAAATAACGGGTTAAAACCTGATTTTTATACCATTCCTTTTGTTTTAAAGGGTGTGGTTGGGTTAAGGGATAGTGGGGTGTGTTTGGGTAAATGGGTTCATTGCGAAAGCATTGTTTTCGGGTTGGATTGTGATGTGAATGTAGGGTTATGGTTGGTTAAAATGTATGTAAGTTTTGGGTGTGTGTGGGATGCTAGGAAGGTGTTTGATGGGATGTGTGTGAGGGATTTGGCGGTTTGGAATGCGATGGTTTCTGGGTATTGTAAAGTGGGAGAATTTGAGAAAGGGCGTGAGTTTTTTGAGGCTATGGAGGAGAGGAATGTGGTTTCGTGGACGGCTTTGATTGCGGGGTATGCTCAGGGGAATAAGGCGTCTGAGGCTGTTGAGGTTTTTGAAAGGATGCGAGTGGGTGGTGTGAAGCCTGATGAGGTTACGATGGTTGCTGTGTTATCGGCTTGTGCTCAGTTAGGTGCTTTAGAGCTCGGTGAATGGGTTCATGGGTATATAGATGAGTATAATTTACGCAAAAGTATGTCTCTTAGTAATGCGCTTATTGATATGTATGCGAAATCAGGTGACATAAAGAAAGCTATGGATGTTTTTGAAAATATGAAGGATCGATGTGTTATAACTTGGACTACTATTATTGCTGGATTGGCTTTACACGGTTTTGGAAAAGAAGCACTTGATATATTTTCAAGAATGGAAAAAAGCCGTGTTAAACCAAATGATGTTACACTTATTGCAGTCCTGTCCGCTTGTAGCCATAGTGGTTTAGTAGAACTGGGTCGCTGGTATTTTAGCAACTTACTTCCGAGGTACGGGATTAAACCAAGGATAGAACATTATGGTTGCATGATTGACTTGTTGGGTCGCGCAGGATGCTTATCCGAAGCACAAGAAGAACTAAACCGCATGCCTTTTGAGCCAACTGCTGCTATATGGGGTTCACTTCTTGCAGCATCTAGACTTTATGGAAACGTAGAACTTGGTGAAAAGGCTTTACATCATCTGATGAAATTGGAGCCGAATAATAGTGGGAATTTTTCGCTTCTTTCGAACATATACGCTGCTGAGGGACATTGGTGTGAGTCTGGATCGATAAGGAAAGCAATGAGGGATAATGGTGTGAAAAAGATATCAGGGGCTAGTTGTATCGAGTTGAATAGTAGGGTTCATGAGTTTATATCTGGAAACGGGTCAAATCCTCTACCCGAGAGGATATTCGAAGTTTTGTCCTTGTTAAATAGACATATGGATTTAGAAAGTACGCATATTTAGACTCATGTCATGTAGAAAAAACAGTATATTTACAAATGTACATACTATTTGTCATTTAAACATGGAATAGAAAAGGTTGCTTTGATTTTGTTTCTTTGGAACTACAAAAAGACAGCTTGGTAAGCCAAGCAGCTTTAAATTTATGGAAAATGTAACAACTTCTTAAAAACTGCCATACATTACTGTTGGAAGTTGAAACAATAGATTTTTTGGACAGACCTTTATGACTTTAAATACTATAGGAAATCAGGTTTGTAGTGTATAACTTTCAAAAATGAACCCAGATGAAGTTGTGATGATCCTTCAAGAGTTTCCAATAACCATGTCAAATTTAAACCTCACCGACGCAGACACTCCTGTCAAAAGAGTTTTTCTAGACCCTCCTGTGAAATATGATTTTCTAGACACCGAGTGGATCCAGAAACCAGGAGTATTGTTAGAACGTTACCCCGATGAACGTGTTGCTTCAATTGGCAGGTCAGTCATGCCTATGTTATCCTCGGGTTTTGACGCACAAGGAGTTGCCAACATTTTTGTATTAGCTTATCATCTTAAGGCACCAGGTACCAGTTTTGGCGCATATATCTTTAATCTAGATCAAAGTTTACCAGTAACTGAAGGTACACCGGTCAGTGATTTTGAAGAAATTTTTAAATTTGGAATGCGTAATCCTGTGGCTCTTGAAGCAACTGCTGATCCGACACGAGAGGCTGCTGTGTACTCATACATAGCTGCTTCATTGTTGCGTTTGTTCACCAAACCAGCGTCGAATTATGTGAGTTCCTGGTCTAGTATTCTGAAAAGCTTTTCTAAATTTTATGATGAACCAATGAATGTGGCACTACCTAATCCCGCTGAGTTAGCACTCGAGGATATAAAAAGGCGTTTTTCTCGTGAAGTAGAAAAAGTAACCTTGTATCAGTTTTTGTATATGAGTAATTCGGATGAGAGTCATAAGGAATTGAAAAAGTTTTTATATGATACTCACCTTTTGCACTATGGTATGCACATTGTGAGTATCATTGAAGGGCTTTGTGATGTTTTCAAGTGTACCCCAGAGTCCATTATTATTGCTATGAGTTTTAATTTGACGCCCAATCAAACGAAGTGTTTTGCTTGTTTATTGAAATTAATGGCTCAAACTGATGAGAATCATCAAAAGAAAATGTGGATGTATGCAAAGCTATTTGATGAAACTTTCATGTATCATCTTCAAACCAAGCCGAGCAAAATTCTGATCTATACATTCGCTGAGGCACTCAGATCAGCGGCGCCCAAAAAACACAAGGGGATTTTGCACATTTCTTCACTTGCAGGTCTTACTCCACGTGTTAAAGGATACTGCGTTAGGAATGCTCAGGGATTTCTGAAAAGACTCGCTAGTCAAAACCGTGAAGGGGCATCAACTTCTACAGCTTCCACGCCTGCTTGCGGACGCTAGTCTTCAAGGATCAAGGATTAATCGTATACGTGACAAGCTATCTGTGTTTATCTTACAAATCGGGTGTCATGATTTGGGACGATATTCGTATCTGATTAGTAGTAACTGTCTTCTTTTCTTATGTTTGTCTCTTTAATTGTTACTGTACCTGTTATGAACTCTTATTTTAATTTTTGTGTCCGTTTGTTTTCACGTTTGATGTTATGGTAGATTTTGGGCTTGATGAAACTTAAGTGATCTGCGTACTTTCTATTTGCCTCATGGTTTTTATTTATCGGCGCCATATATCTATAGACTTTCTGGATTTTGCTTCAATATGGTCTTTATCTGTATTTCACTTCTATACGTATTGATTTAAGGTTGTTGTTGTTGTTTTTTTGACAAAAGAATAATAGATGTGGCGAAATTGGGTGTGTTTTGGTTTTGTGACGAAGCGGGAACTTTTTGCTTCTTTTGATCAAATATGCTGCTGAGGGTGATCGAGTCCGGATTAATAAGGATAGTGACGAGGGATAGTGGTGTCAAGAAGAAGTCGGGAGCGAGTTGTATTGAGTTGTATGGTAGAGTTCACGATTTCATTTCTGGAAACGGGTCATATATCCTAGATCAGAGAGAATACTTGAAGGCGAAACATAGAAAACTTAATTGGGCAAGCTGAAAACGGGTCAACAGGGTCTACGGCCACCTAAAGTGTATTCATTAGTTATACAAGGTTCATTTAAAGAGACACAAATAATGTATCACGCAATAAGCAGTTTTATAAGCAAATCCAGTAAGCTGCTAACATAATAACCAAATCCAGTAACCAGCTAATATAATAAGCTAATCCAGTAGCCAACTAATTTAACAAGCAGTTCCAGAGTCTGACTTAAATATCAATCCAAACAACGTCTAGACTAATCAGTAAACCAAACAGCCTTAAAATAACAAAACAATCAAAACTGTCCTCTAATGTGTATCATAAAAGCAGTTCTTCAGTGAATCTAGACAATACTCGGTGAAGCTAGTTAGCACTAGGGTCGAGGACAGCTCCCACGAACAAAACAGCTCTAGAAGTATCTTCTCTTATCATGAACATGAACGGATGGTCAGCCACAAACCTTGTCGGTGGTGGACCGCCACCACCCCCACCAATTGCCATTGTACAGGCAGCAGCAACGGTTCCTTTTTCGTCCACTTTGATATAAGAAAACTGACTCATTTTCGACACATAAAGCATATTGTCATAGAGACCTCTCATATCTACTATCCCACTAAGCTCTTTATTTGTTTTTTCAAACGGCAGTGTCAATCCCATTTGTTCCATAACATTGTTAGGATCAAATGTATTAGATATTTTGAACTTAGGTATCCATAGGTTAGAAAGCCATTCCGGTTTGAGGTCAAAATCTCCATGGAATAAAGCACCATCAGAATGAAAAAGTTCAAGCAGATTCAGCAATCCATCATTCCTATCTGGGAGAAAGATATACATAGAGAATTTGTTTAATCGGTCATTACTTTTATATGGTAACTTGATCATCTTGTAGCCGTTGAAGGAACCATAATCGAACAATTCTCTTCCAACAGTCATGAAGGGGACTGAAACCTTCTTCCCATTGATCAGATAGAAATATTTATCCTTTGTCATCTCCGCAATAAACGGGTTAGACCATGCTCCTTTAAAGTACAAAGCATTCGCCAACACCATCAAATCATCTTTTTTGAAGCCATTAACTATTCTGGGGATTAAACCCTTTGTTACCTTGTGAACCCATCTATTTATTTCACGGACTGCTTCATCACACTTCACCTATAAACCAATCTTGATTAATTACATTAAGCTAACTATATAATTTCATAGATAGAAAGCAGAACACTTCTACATAAATTTACCTTGTTAACGAAGTCTAGATATCTGGCTTCGGTTTTGTAAACAGTTTCAAGAACCTTTTGGTAAGACGATCTAACAGGTGCCACTTTGTTGTCTACCCAAATACAATTCACTAAACTGAATTCAAGATCTTTTCCACCCTTGCGCTGTTTCGATAATATATTTGAAAACAATATGGATGTAGGTGACTCAGAAAGAAGTTGGTCAATGCTTTCGTGTCCAAGAAACCCTAATAATTGTTTCAAAGTTTCGCCTTCGGCTCCAGCAGCCAGCATTCCCAATAGAATATCAAGTGACAATGGTGAACAAACAAAGTTTCCCTTCTTGAAACCGTCGTGTGCATCATCTAGTAAAGTCCTGGTCGCAACCTGTTTATGAAATTTATGATCATCGTAAAAGTGTAAAACCTACTACATAAATAATACCTCAAAGACAGAGCAGGGGGGTTCCGCGGGTGCCCGGGCACCCCATGGATTTTTTCAATGTAGTGTTAATTTTTGAAAAAAACATCGATTTTTTCTTAAGTCATCTTAAATGCACCCGGTCCATCGAAATATGTTTCTAGTATTAGTGTTCAATTTTTTTTTGTGCAGCTGGTCATATTTCTTTTGCCTCATAATAATCATATCGTCCACGTTATATTCTTATCTGTCCCATATTAAATGTAGTTTTCTAATACGATCGACCTAGCTTATAACATATACATTCATACTAGACACTTATCAGAGGACCAATATATATATGAAGTAAAATTGTATTAAAAAGGTCATGCATGTAAAATAGGAGCTAAAAGAACTTACGGTGGTGGTGTTTGCAGACATTGTGGATGTTGCAACTGTTTTCTGTTTCTTAGAAGACGTATTAATGCTTGGTTCGAGCTCGTTACTAGAGGTGATCTGGTTCGACTTCTTACGTCCTCTTTTTCCAGCCATAGGATCGATAAATTTACTTTAGCCTATAGGGTTTATGAGAACCGACTATACGAATGAAGTATCTAACTATCTATAATGTGTAACGAGTATTGCGACCATCCGCCGCGTTGCGGCGGGGTTTTTTTTTTGACATTTTTATCTGGTAATTTATGTAACGAAAAAAAACGTTAAAAGTATGTAAACTTCAGCTTTACCGCTCCTAGCTCCAACCTGTTAGACGTTGTACATGAGACAAACACCAATTTCGTGTGCTGCTGAGTGTATGTTCCAGCCTACACTGGAATATTCGTTATCAATCTCTACACCGTCTTTTCATTCCACGCTACTGATACCTGAGACACAGAAATAGAGTTGTTAAAAGTTCAGCTTCAGAAATTTTATGGTTTTTTTTTTCAAAAGCTTGGATAAGCGTCTAATATCATTATCTATTTTAGTGAGTACTTCCACCAAGACATACTTCAATGCAAAAATAGTTTCTTTATACGAAGCAATACGGAAGGAAAAAATGAAGTGAATCAAAGGCACTATAAATCTCTGAAGCAATTTTGTTACTTCACCTATCAAAGCTGGTGTATAGTGGAGTGTTCGAGCTATTTTAGAAAACGCGGATTGCGTATAACTATTCAAAAATGATAGACAAAGTGGTACCTTGTTAGCCGGCGGGTTTTTTTATTTTCTGACCTTAATTTTCGTTCTGTATGGTATACGTATGACAGCTGAACATCCTTTCCTGCACACAGAAAAAGGAGCATATGTTAGTGACAAATAAGCACGTGGTAACTCAGAAGGGGCTATGTGTATTTATATCAAAATAAATGAGCCGCATAGATTACCCAGACTCCTTTATTTCTTCTATATTTCGGGATTTCAAAAGTCTCGCTTTTCAAACTAATATTCCTAATTGACCTAATATTCAATCAAAAATACCCATTTGAGGTCACATTTAACCCGTTGATGTTGCAGCATGTATCAATAATGCAACAATCATTAAGTAACACTTACTGTCTTGCCATCAATAGACGTGGCTACCCCCTTGTTAGCCGTAAACCACATGCAGCATTCCTTACAGACCGTTGAGCGTCAACACCCTGATCGTCAACTCGTACAGCTATATTCTGCTAAACGACCTGAAATTAATTAATTATTTTCAATCAATTATGCAGTTGGCAAACAAACGATGAAAAAAATCCAAGCACCAAAACGAAGCAATTTCAACTTGCCATTGATTTATTCAATTAAAATTTAACACACCGAGTATTCTTTGAACATACCGCCTATGCACCGTCAAACACCGAGTAGACTCACCACGTACCATGGATAACGATTGTCCTGTTCACGTCCCTATGAAAATCTGGAATAACACAAAGTAAAAAAAATAACGTAAAGTATGGCTCAGATCTGGCATGGCTGCAACCACAGCTACGCTGTGGTTACCTCACCAAGATGCTTTCCAGAGAACATTCATCATCGCCTTTACAAATAAACCACGGCCAGAAGCCGAATGCCCATGAAAAACAGGCTCAGAAAAGCATCCGGAAAAACAGGGTACATCCGGCATGGCTGCAAACCGAATAGGTTGCCGTGCCAAGTTGCGGGCAACCTCAGTTTTTCCGGAGCCCATATAAACTCATCATTGCCCCATTTATATATATACTAATAGCACGGAGCATTCTCACAAATTATGTTATTTTATTCCCTGCTTAAGCATGGGCATCATTCCAGTGGCCTTGACTCTACACATCTAAGCATTGATGGTTCCAGCATAATGATTTTGGATGGTCAGCATCACATTATCTGCAACAAACTAATTGTTAAAGTGTTTATAAGATTACTGATTAGTTGGAGAAATTAAGTGCAAGCTACGTCACCAATAAGTCAAGCTAAAAATATTTAAATAGTTTCTTATGCTCCACATGATATCTATAACAAAGGTAGACCCACATTAATATCGAACGGTATAAAAATTTTGTTAAAATGGCTGTTAGATAATTTGGCCCGTTACAAATAAGATATTGCCCGAGTAGACCTACTTATATGTAAATGGGTCCAGTAGCTATCTGGAACAAAAATTTTAGACCTCTAGTAATCACATAAATGTTGCAAAATTTTAAGGGTTCGCTGCGGCGTGATGCATACGAAATAAAGCTAGAAACAGAAAAGTGTCACACGCATATTGAAAAAACTTGACACATAGGAAAACTAAGAGCTTCAACCCAATAATTATCTGGCGCGTCATGGCTGGTGTACTACTAATATCGAAAGCATTTGCAGTGTAGTATGTTCTTTACTCTATTGATAGTCCCGTATAAAGGTTGATACAGAATAGTTGAAAAGTAACGTAGTAGTAAATAATTAATGGCTTGGACTGTGTTCATACCGTTTCTGAAACTGAAGCAACTGTACACAGTTTTATATGGCCGCAACATTTGTCCTTTTATTAAAAGCATCTGTCAAGTAAACATTATAGTATAGGCAATAATATTATTGATGATATATCGATGTTTTATAAAATAACTCACATGTTACATTTTCAATAACAGGAGGAGCCGCAACTTACGTTTCATTGTAGCGATCGCAGCTGTAACTCCTTCTGTCACATATTACTGTGAATCCGCTATCTTCATTAACAACCGGCAGCATGTCTGCGAATCGACTACCTTCATTAACAACCGGCGGCATATCTCGAGCCTGAAATTCAGGCACCTGCAAAATTGCAGCAAACAAAAGCTTAAAAAAACCTTAAAATTACATATTCGTGATTCGTTAATCATTAGTTTATTTCGCGGAGTTAACTTCCTCTATTGCATCTTGAAATAGAAATTATTCAATCTTTAGTTTGTATAATCTCCAAAAGAAACTATTAAGGTGATTTCTACATATGAAAAATTAGTGGACATGATGGAAAAAAATTGAAGCTATAGGAAAAATATATACTTTTCGAGTCATACTTTTTCAATGAATTTCACGCACGTTTCATCTTTCACCTACATGAATACTTTGTCGGTAAGCTTCCTGAAACAATAGAAACCTGAAATCAGTTAAATGTGACGATGGATTTTTGAATAGCAACAATTGCGTTCCAAATTTTAAGTTATTTCCTTTCAGGAATCTAAGCACTCGCCAGACAGGAACACCACATAAAGAAAATGTAAAAAACCAATAAATACATCAGTGTAATTCACTAAGAGATTTACCAGTTGCGCAAGCCGGGCGAGTTCTCCTTTAATCAACATCGCGGCCATCATGTTGAGCTACTGTTATTGAAGAAGCGTGAGCGAGTTGGAAATATTCATGGAAGGGTGAATCCCAGATGGTATATCTGAATGAACAAAATAGACTATTAATCGCACATATTGGTTTTTTACGCACCGCGTGCATTAACAGCTGGAATTATCGAAAGTTAATCGCAAATTTAAATTTCCTATTACCTTGTAGTGGTTGTTTTCCATTGCGTTTTGTTAGTTGTCATTGGCTCCTATAGCCGGTCAGCTTTCTGTCATTAGCGTTACCATTTTGTCCGAAACTATACTTTCTCACTTGCCGTGCACCGCTTGTGACGTGCCTACTCGACTTCTTTGATCTTGCCAGTCACCAAAACTTGCATTCCAATCCTACCAAATCCATAGTTTTCTGTTGAATGTACTTAGTTTCAGCAAGCAATTAGTTACCTTTTCTGCAAATTCCTTCCAAACCTTCTCACGGCATTCCGTGTCACAACAATCTGTGATTCACAAAACTATCCTTGTTCCAACTTGATGACCTGAAAGAATTTGCTACCAAAGGTGAGACATACAAAACAACATTATGAATTATGTAAAACAACAACATTATGCATTCTATATACAACAATAAGATAGTGACTTGCTTCTATAAGTTATCAATGTGAACACACATAGTTGACAACACAAAAAGTTTGAAAAGATATATTGTCGAAAATATTAGTCTGCCTTAGTTTTCTATAAGCAACAACAGGTTATATGACACAATCTATATAAGACCATCTATATAACACCCACTAAACGCATTAACTGAACCAACACGTAAGAGCAATAAACTGAACCCACTGACTGAACACAACACCCTGAACACAATGGCTGAACACACCTATTGAAACCAATCGCTTTGAAAGCAAGCAAGACAATACTGAAACTATAAGAAATTACCTCATTGCGTGGTATTGAATCGCTGAAATCATGCACCCATTAACAGACGCTGCTATTGCTTTATCTACATTGCTCATGCTCGAGGTAGAAGAGTATTGCTTCCTTTCTCCGTTTGGTCCTCAAATAGGTAAAATAGAACTCGGTTTGACCTGAAATGTTGGAGGAACTGTAGTATAAAATAACTTAATAATATTTAAAGTATGTAAAGATAGTATGACCATAAGCAATTTGGCGTTACACCTTTGATGGTTAACTCTTTGGTGACGCCATAATCTGTTGACACTTCCTTGAGCTCATCCAGATCCACTCCATTACCCTGTATCAGAAATATGAGTCGAGTCAGCACCGCAAATTTTACCAAGTAAATCAGTGAGCCAATTCATTCATTATAAGTCTAGTTAGGAATCTGAGGTGATCAAGCATACAACTAAGTCAAGGGTATACACTCCCAATACACACACTAACCACCCAAATAATCAAAGCATAAAAAACAAAAACCATAATTTCATGAATAACTGCATACCTGGATTTACAAAACTCATGTGGAACGAAAACACCTATTTTCCTTACCGATTCTCCATTCCATTCCTAATTTCAGAAAGTAATAGCCGATCATCTGGTAGCAGCATAGACCACCGGCTTTACATCTCAAAAAAGGTGAAGAATGTGCTAGAATTTTGATCCGTAGTCTGGAACCTTCATTTTTTATCTCGCAACTTTTGCTATAACCTAATATTTTTTTTATCCTTAACCGTGGCCCAAGACATGTTGATGGAGCAGGCCATATGAGCCCAAAAGAAAACGTGGTAGCCCAATGCTAATACAACATCATAACCGACGTCGTTTCACAACATCATAACCGACGTCGTTTCAAATTCCTTTTACTATATATATATATATTACATCATAACCGACGTCGTTTCAAATTCCTTTTACTAGTTTCAAATTCCTTTTACTATATATATTAATTATAGAGGTGCACAAAGCAGGCCGGGCTTGGACCGGGCCCAAAAAAATCCGAGCAAAGCTTTAGGCCCGGGCACAGATAGTTGTATCGGCTGTTGACCTGTTGTATATGAGTAGCTCGGATGGAAGTTTTCTTTGAATATGAAGATTTTTTTTTTCATATTGTGAGTATTGTTATGCAGTTAATCGAGGGGTTGAATTGTGGTTTCACTACAACAAAATAGCTACATACTCACACTTGTTAGAGCCTGATGCTACGTTTTAAAGTGTGAAGAATAAAAAAGTTCATACTAGTATGTGTGTGAACCAATTGGGTGTAGCAAATATTTTCACACTTTTATGTGTGATGCTTTATTAATATTTTCACACTTTTAATTGTGAGGGTTTTAAAACAATTCTTCACACTTTTAACTTTTAAGTGTGATAATTTTGATTTTAAATATTTCTTCACATTTTTAAGTGTGAGATTGAAATTCTTCACACTTTTTAAGTGTGAGGATTTTGAAATAATTATTCACATTCTTAAGTGTGAATATCTTTAAAAAAAAGTTCACACTTTATAAAGTGTGAAGAAAAAAGCGTGTAGAAATGACAAATTTGTTGTAATGTTTGGTTTGTGTTTTGGGGTTTTTGGAAGGGAATGGTCGACGTGAATTATGTAACTATTGTGTAAATGTGAATGATGATCTAATTGTTTCGTACACTTAAATAGCAATCTACAGAACATTCTAGACTCGGACTTGGGCCCACTACAACACTACAATATAATTTGAGCTAACACTCACCCGCAGTCTAAGCGGCGAAATCGTGAAAGCTCGGACTGAAGATCAAAAGCTAATAAACAATAAAGTAAAACTAGTAAATAATTGTTGAAGAAGAGATTCGATAGCAAGCGGAAGCACATCTTCAAGACATAAACACGCAATAAACCGGATAAACTAAAGTATCTGTACCAATCAGGATAAACCAAAGTATCTTGTCCAAATGGGATAAACCAAAGTATCCCTTACCCTGACCAGACGGGATAACCCAAAGTATCCCCTACAACTAAAGCAAACGGGATAACCCAAAGTATCTCTTACAATTAAAACAAACGTAATAACCCAAAGTATCCCGTACAATTAAAAAAAAAAAAAAAAAAAAAAATACAACTAAAAATCATGCACTATCATTAAAAGAAAAGATGAGAAAACGAAAGTTGGTTCTAAAACTTCAACTCCCAAAGAACATTTCAAATAAACGGGGCGTGTTTTTTCCTAGAAAAACATAAAGATCTTTATTACGTGATGTATTCAAACTAAAAGGAATTAAATCCTTTATACCCTTTGCACGTTTACAGAAAGAAGATAAAATATAATGAATATTTATGTGTCTTTGCTTCTGGTCTTCAAATAATAAAAGAAAACATGTCGGTTGCTTGTTTTCTTCCTGGATGAATGGTATTTTACTCAAAGGAGTGTTTGAACTTTTGGAATTAAATGGCGGCTCAATTAACATAAAAAAAATCGACAAGTGTAATACAGAAAAGAGTGATGGAGAAAACCTTCGTACCGCCGGCCGAAGCCGACAGCCGGAGAAGGAGGCGGTTGTTTTTGGTTTTAGGGTTAGGTGTTTTAGGATCTCTTTGATATTCCCTCCGTCCCTAAATAAATATTCAGTCAAACTGGTTCAACTTTTCAAAGTCAAACTGGTTCAACTTTGACCGTAAATATTTTTTTTGTGTTATATAATACTTGATGAAAAACTATTCCAATGAAAAATACACTTAAAACTCAATCCATTCATATATTTTTCATCAAGTATTATATAACATCCGTAAAAATAGATAAGGTCAAAGTTGATCCGGTTTGACTCTGAAAAGTCAAACTGGACACTTATTTAGGGACAGAGGTAATACCATGTAACTATACAGAATATTGTGTAAACGTGAATGATGACTTGTTTGATATCACAGTCTTTTATATAATAAAAGAAAACCTCAAGTGCGACTTTCGTATTTCGAAAAAAAGAATATTTCCTTATTAAGCAATATTTTTTTAATTGTTATTTATTTATTTTAATTAGATTAACCTAAAACTTGGTAGATATATACAAGTCATTGTTTAAATTTAATTTTAATCTTAATCTAATTAGGAGTTGATCTCTACAACCTCACTATAAGTAGGAGATTAATTCATACACATAACACGCTAAAACTTTTCATCCATCTTTGTGAGAAAATTGTTATGGCCTTCACTTCAGGTAAATTTAATTTATGTTTCTTACTTAATTATAACTATTTTAATTACGACCCCATGGCTCAATAATAATTGAAAACCCAACATGCTACGTTTGGAAAAAATTAATGTGTTAAATATTGGAATATTGCATGCAGCATGAGAACATATTGGCTAATTATTCAACAGGACAACAACCAAACATCTTTATATGAACATACGTTTTTTATGATTAGATTTTTATATATCGATATATAGAAAGTGTAGTTTAAAGTTAAGAGTTGTAAAGACGATTATTTGATCCTTAATATACATGAGATTAAGTATAACAAACATAACAAACAAAAGTAACAAGGAAACCTCCTAGATGTAGTATGTTACAAAAGTAAAGAACATGTGACTACTTTCTCAAAGTTTGTGAAGGTTGAGTATAGTTGGAAACCTCCTAGATGTAGTATGTGCAAAGTGTTTGGGCATCATGATAATAATTGTGGAATGAACAAGGAAGCTACAAACATAACAAACAAAGAGGCTGAGAATGCTAAAGAGAATACTGGAAATGGGGGTAATAGGAGGCAAGCAACAGGTATGGGGAACAAAGGTGGATTTAGGAAGCCAAGGAATAGACAGGAATTCAGACCAAAACAAAGCAATGTTGTACCTGAACCAATGTCTGACCCAGGAGTTAGTACTGATAAACCTGAAACTTCTACCCAAAAAACTCCAAAACCAATAAGCCCCAAAAGCCCATGGAGAGTAAGTCCAAATACTGTGGAGGAAATAAGAAGGAGTGCAAACAAGTATGTTGTTCTTGAAGATATGGGTGAATCTGAGTGTCCTAATCAACAAGTAAGAATTGAAAATGAGATTGTGAAGAAATTTGTTGATAATCAAAGGTACCCAAATTTGGAAGACTCTGTGAAATGGAATGACAGAATGCACAACTATTTTAAAGAACAATGGAAGAACAAATGGAGTGAAGAATGCCCTGATATTGAAGATGTGTTTGATGAGATGAATGGTATTGATTAGAGTATGACAGAGAATGTCTTAGCTGGTAAAGCTAGTAATATGTTGCATTAGGCATCCTCTAATAAGTTTTTCAATGGGAACAATGAAAACTGATTTTAAGATAGCTGTATGGAATGTAAGAGGTATGTGTAATAAGGATAAGCAAAAGGATGTGAAGAGGTTTATGACTGATGAGAAGTTGAGCATTTGTGCAGTAGTTGAAACACATATTAAAGAGAATCAGATTAAAAAGATTTGTGAGTTTGTATATGGGGATTGGAATGGTGTTCTATTATGAAAGAGAGTAACAAAGGTTGTAGAATCATCATTGGTTGGAACCAAGAAGTTGTCAATGTTATGTTGTTGCACTCAAGTCATCAAGTTATGTTGTGTGTGGTTGAGATAAAATAAAGTGGAAGAAAGTTTTTATGTTGTTTTGTATATGTTGCAAATTCAGGCAAAGAAAGGAAAAATCTATGGAATACTCTTAAGAGGTATAAACGTATTGTGAATGACAGTCCTTGGGTGCTTATGGGTGATTGGAATGTTAGCTTAAATAATGAAGATCATTCAGAAGGTGGTTCATGCAAAACTAATGACATGGTTGATTTCCAAGACTGTTTGAATGATATTGAAGCTGAAGACATTAATAGTACTGGAATTCATTTCACCTGGGTTCAAAGTAGAAAATATCCAAGCAATGGGATTATGAAGAAAATTGATAAAGTTCTGGGAAACACTAACTTCATGAGCATGTTCACTACAGCTTATGCCCATTTTCTCCCCCATCTTACATCTGATCATAGCCCAGCTATCCTTATCTTCCCTAAGATAATAAGGAAAAAGAATAGGGCATTTAGATTCTCAAACTTCGTTACTGACAAACCTGAATTTCTTAATATTGTGCAGAGAGAGTGGCAGATTCAAGTTAATGGGTGCAAAATGTTAATTCTTGTAAAGAAAATCAAAGCTCTCAAGGTCCATATGAAAAACTTAAGCTGGAAGTATGGTAATCTTCATGAGAAGGTGGTGGAATGGAGTAATCATCTGACATCTATCCAAATCAGAATTGACAAAGACCCTCATAATAGTGTTCTAAAACAGGAAGAAGCTATTATTCTACAAAATTATAAATCAGCCATTCAAGATGAAGAGAAGTTCCTAATGCAGAAAGCTAAAATTGATTGGCTAAGTGATGGGGACAAAAATTCTAAGTACTTTTATGCAGTTCTAAAAGGAAGGGCACATAAAAGTAGAATTGAAGCAATCAATAATGAAAATGGTTTGAGATTTGAAGGCCAACAAGTTGCTGATCAATTTGTTCAACATTTTCAGAGTTTTCTTGGAGTTGCAATCCCTGTGCAAAGTATGGATTTTGAAAGTCTCAATGCCAATACAGTCTCTAATGAAGATGCTAACAAAATGATTTGTGGAGTTACTGATAAGGAGGTCAAAGATGCCCTTTTTGACATTTGTGACAACAAAGCCCCAGGTCCAGATGGGTACACTGCAAGATTTTTTTAAAAAGCTTGGAGCATTGTGGGATGTGATGTATGTGAGGCTATAAAAGAATTTTTCAGCAATGGTAAGCTTCTTGGTGAAATCAATGCTACTCTTATCACTTTGGTCCCTAAGAGTAAAACTCCCCAAAAGGTCTCTGATTACAGACCTATTGCCTATTGCAATGTGCTCTATAAGATCATAAGTAAAATCCTGACCAATAGATTGAAGAAGTCTCTGTGTAATCTTGTTAGTCAAACCCAAAGTGCCTTCATACCAGGAAGACAAATCACTGATAACATTTTATTAACTCAAGAATTACTTAAAGGCTACAATTGGAAGAATGGAGCAAGAAGAGTAGCTTTGAAAATAGACATTCAAAAATCCTATGATACTATTAATTGGGAGTTTTTGGAAAGAATTCTGCATATGCTTAAGTTCCCTAGGCAAATGATTCAGTGGATTATGATTTGTGTCAGAGGGGCTACTTTCACCATCAATGTTAACAATGAAAGATATGGGTACTTCAAAGCTGGTAGAGGTCTAAGACAAGGGGACCCAATGTCACCATACATTTTCACTCTTGTGATGGAAGTATTTACTCTCATTTTGCAAAAACAGATTGAAAATAATGGTAGGTTCAAGTATCATTGGGGATGTAAGGAGCTCAAAATCTCCCATATCTATTTTGCTGATGATCTTTTGGTTCTATGTAATGGGGATCTAAACTCTGTCCAAGTGGTCAAATCTGCAATGGAGAAGTTTAGTAGTATTTCAGGCTTAAATCCTAACATAAGCAAGAGTACTGTCTTCTTTGGCAATGTTCAAGCTAATGTTAAGCAGGATATTCTAGCCATTTGTCACACCCTCGCCGGAGGCGGAAACACGAGGTGAAACGGAAGGGAACATAAGCACAAGATAATAGAACATACCAACGTTAAAATTTAAAAGAAAGAGTACACCATTACAACACCAGTTTAGCCGACATCGGCAAATATATTACAAAGTTTAGTTCCCAAAATATTGCGTTCTATTACATAACGATTTGTATTGACAAGTGAAAACTTCATTATGCAAGACCTGGTAGAAAAGCTTACTAATGATCACCTGAAATGCATGAGAGAAAAACGGGTCAACTATGAAAATAGTTGGTGAGTAAACATGTTTAGTAAAATAAGAAAACTCGTATGAAAGAGTCCAAGGTTTCAGTTATCGGAAATAGTCCACAAAGCAAAGGCATTGTAAATCCACTCAGTTCCAAGTTCCGCCCATACAAAACTTGCAACCTGTGTGTTCACAACCCATTGCACAAAATATAGCGTATGAAGTAGTCAAGTATAAGCGGTCATAATAGTTCACAATATAGTACCACGTATATAATAATTCAGGGATGCTCCTGATGAAACCAAATTATGCTGGGTGCCACTACCCAAAGTTATGTTGGGTGCCTCTTCCCAAAGATATACTGGGTGCCTCTTCCCAAAGATATACTCCGAACATAGGAGTCTTTATAGTGATGCTCCGAACATGGGAGACTTTAGGTCAAGGTCATAACATGTACGGTTCAATAAGTTCAAATAAGTCATAATTTCATAATTAAGTTCAAGGATTTGATACAAGTTCACAAGTTCTAGTCAAACTAGTTAATAAAAGTAGTAAACAATTTAGCTCAAGAATGGTTCATGCATTTCGCCCCAAAATATAGTAAAACGGTAAAAAGGGGATGTGATTACTCACTTGATGAATAGATGCGATGACAAAAGTGGTTACACCGAAATGTAGCGTGAATCTCGAAACTGACCTATTATGAATGATATGATATGCAATAAGTCATGATGTAATGTTATACACGCAATTCGGATGATATTTATACCACTTATGTATTTTTGAAAACAATACTTCTCGTCGAAAATATAATCTTTTAACGTCTTGACCATTTTTAAATTACTTCACATGTGTTTACTTTGAAATGATATCCAACGATAATCATTTAGTGATTTATTAAGAGAATATAACTTTTCTTTGTAAAATAATGTCGTTGAAATTTCCATGAAAGTGACAAAAACGGCCTCTAAAAGCTAGTCGTAAAATGGTGCACGTCGAGCGTTAGGAAACGAACTCAACGGTTTTGGGAAGCTCGTACCATTATCTCAAAGTTTTAGCATTTAAGTTTCCATCCTAAAGGTCTCGAACATAAAGAAAAATAGAGGTTAAGTATGGTACTTGTGTGTTTAAGAGTGGTTTTCGGTAAACTTTGAGCGACTATATTTTATTCATTACAACTCCGCTTGACGAACGGTTGGATATTTTGGAAAATATGGTTGGCGAACTTGATTTTACTAGAAGACATTTTTTTATAAAGAGTATCCTATCAATGTTAAAAACGATCCTCAACATGGCCCCTAGTTGCCGTAGTATATGTTTAATAGAAAATATATTAATGTTGCTAATAGAATAAAGTTACGGCAACTTTGTTTATCACGTGTAATTTACTCGTTACAAGTCCGTTTTCTACGTTTTCTATACCCTTAGCTTTGTGTCAAAGTATAATAATATATTTTTGATAATTCGACACAATTTATAAAGCTTAAGACTCATTTTTGACTCGTAAAGAGTGACATTTTCATGCTGAAATTTCCAGAATTTATAGTTTTTGACGCTCAACTTGAAAAATTCATAACTTCTTCGTTATAACTCCGTTTTAATCCGTTCAAGCGGCCACGGTTTCGTTTTAAAGTATATTTTCTAAATATCTAGGCCAAATATTTTTGTCTACTGTCAGATTTTCCAGAATTTAATTTTAAGGACAGACCCTTTTCAAAACGTGTCGAAATGAGTTTTTCTCGCGTCAAACCTATTCTAACCCATTCAAAACAACTCCGAAGCTATTCTAATCCTACCATACACCTTCTTAGGGTGTCATGGGTTCCTAGACATCACCAAAACTAATATATAACAAGGAGTAATTATAGGATGGATTATATATATTTAACATATAAAAACCTTAAAAACCTTTAAAAATGGTATAAACATCATGAGACTTGCATATTTCTCAAATAAAATGATATGACCATAAAAATGAATATGAAATAAAAATATGATTATGAATGCTTACTAGTGATATGATGAGGTTTATGGACAAAAGGTTTTTCCTAATCACTTGAGGTTTGTATTACAAAACCTTTGCAACAAATGATACTAGGGTTTAAATAAACTTGTCTTGAAAACTTGGAGATGATCCTCCTTTTGGTCTCCTTGTGGCTGCCGAATATACTTGAGGAGAAGAAGAGAAAATGATTTTTCACTTTGTAGTTTAGAACTTGTATGTGTAAAGAAAAATGTTAGTATAATATGTATTATAATATATTTGTAGTAGATATTTATCAAAGTTAGATGACTAACCCCTTGTATGTCGACAAGGGGTATAGTTGTTTATGAATATAATTTTTTTTTTAACTAAGTATATAGATGTAGAATAAGTAAGGTAAATGTGAAATTAATTTAAGATATGTAGTAACTTGTATATACATTTGAGTATTTAAGGTAGCGTTAACTAAAAATAAATTTTCACGGGTCAAGATAAAATATATTTAGGTCATAAAAATTATAAAAATACATTTCTTGCAAAATTTGAGTGATATAATAATAATCGTGTCGAATTTAAGAAAACCGTCGTAGTTATATAAATATAACAATTTATATACAAAATAAATTTAAAACACTGGGTAAACTCATAATATTATTTTATAAACTTAATATGAATATAAAAATATATTGAAATAATTTTTGGAAGTAATGGATCAATTGTTCAAAATAATTAGTTACTCGATAACGTTTATTTAATATGAAAATTATACGTTTAATGTAAAATGCAAAACCATGCATGAACTAATATGATGAATATTTAGTTTGAGAAATGACCGGAAATTGAGAATTGTGACACCATTCTTCCATTCAAAATTGGTTGCCTCCCAGTTATCTACTTGGGTGTTCCTTTAGTCACAAAACAACTGAGTTTCACTGACTGCAAAGGCCTGATTGACAAGGTAAAGGCTAAAGTTTGTAACTGGAAAAACAAGCTTTTATCTTATGTTGGAAGACTGCAGTTGATTGCTGCAATTTTGTCCTCAATGCAAGTTTTTTGGGCTTCTGTTTTCATCCTACCTAAGGCTGTGATTAAAGACATTAATAAACTGCTAAAGGGTTTTCTATGGTGCCAAGGTGAGATGTCCAAAGGGAAGGCTAAAGTAGCATGTAATCAAATTTGCAGGCCTAAAAGGGAAGGGGGATTAGGCATTAAAGATCTTGAGAAATGGAATGAAGTCTTAATGGCCAAACATTTATGGAATGTTGTGTGCAACAAGGACTCAATTTGGGTGAAATGGATTCATAAGTCTAAGCTGAAAGGAGACAGTATTTGGGTGATTAACAAGGATCAAACCTCAAGTTATGGCTGGAAACAGATTCTAAATCTAAAGATAAAGTCAGAAATCATGTCATGTGGCAAGTAGGTAATGGAAAGAGCATTTTTCTATGGCATGATAGATGGTGGGGATCTAATCCAATAAGCAAGTTCATTCCTATAGAGGCTATTTGTGACAACTCGTAATTTCAGGTCATTTCTCAAATTTACTATTCATCTCGGAATTTACTATTCATCGGTTACTTCAATATATTTTATTTTGTTTCGCTAAAATCAATTTCTAGCTAACGCTACACTAAGTAACTAATTATATGTACCAATTACACATTATACTTAAACTTAAAATACATATAACTACAAAACTCATCCAGATCCTTACCCCTTATCCCATGGCCGGCCACCCCCCCCCCCCCTAGTCACCATCTTTTTACAAAATATCTTGATTAATTGGACACATATACAAAGTGACTAGATACTAGTATTATACAAGAGTTCCAATTTTCTAAAACACATACATAACACTTTGTCAAGGTGAAAAACAAATCAAAACACTCTCTTCTTCTCCATATGGCCGGCCAACTCAAGAAAACAAGAGAAAACCATAAATTTTTCAAGATCAAGTATTTTTCTAGTTCATGTAGTAATCTAGTTTAGGTTTTGAAATAAAAACCTCAAGATTAATTAGGTATATTTGCAACAAAACTCTTCAATCGCTCAAGTAAGTTTCTAATAATTTTTTCTAATCTTTCATACTCTTACTTGATGTATTTTTATGATCTAGTAAGAAAATCATGCAAATATACTATGAATCATACCACTTTTAATTGTTTTTAGTACTTATTATGAGTTATAATCATCCTATAATTAATCCCTTGAAACATATCATTTTTGATGATGTTTAGGAACCCATGACACCCTAAGAAGGTGTATGGTAGGTTTAGAATAGATTTGGCGTTGATTTGAAGTGATTGAAACAAGTATTACGCAAGAAAAATCATTTTCGACAAATTTAGATTGAGGTTTGATCATTTTTGTGAAATCTGGAAATTTCGACAGGTTATAAATTATTTTGGGCTAGATATTCAGAAAATATACTTTAAAACGAAACCGTGGTCGCTTGAACGGGTTAAAACGGGTTTATAACGAAGAAGTTACGTTATTTTCAAGTTTAACGACGAAAACTATATTTTCTGAAAAACTGCATGCTGTCCAGAATTTTTAAGGGTCAAAAATGAGTTTTAAGCGTTATCTAAATGAGTCGATTTGTCAAAAATATACTAGTATACTTTAACACGAAGCTAAGGACATATAAAACGTAGAAAACGGACTTATAACGACTAAATTACACGGGTTTAAATAAGGTTAACGTAACTATTTTATATAAGTATAAACACTTATATATTTTCTATTAGCCAAACTAGTTGTCGCTAGTGACCATGTTGGGAGTCGTTTTTCACATCGATAGGATACTTTTGAGAAAACGATGTCTTCTAGTAAAAGTGAGTTCACCTAGCCTATTTTCTAAAATGTTCAACCGTTCGTCAAACGGAGTTGTAACGAATAATATATGGTCACTCAAACTTTGCCGAAAACTAACCTTAAACAATATTTTTGTCCGACTACCCTACTTCATCTATATTTTTCTCCATGATCGAGACCTCTATGATCAAAAGTTAAATGCTAAGACTTTTAGATAATGTGACAAGCTTTCCAAAACCATTGGGTTTGTTTCCTAACACTCGATATTCATTATTTTACGACTAGCTTTTCGAGGCCATTTAGTCACTTTCATGAATTGTTAAATTATATTGTTTTACGACGAAAAACTATAATTTCTTGATAAATCACTAAACGACTATCGTAGGATGTCGTTTCAACGTAAGTACTTATAAAGTAATTTATAACTTGACAATACGTTATAAACTTATTTTTCGACGATAAACTTTATTTTTAAAAATGCACAAGTGGTATGGATATCATATGAGTTTGCATGCATAACATTATTTTATAACTTATATTAGATCATATCATTCATAATAGGTCGCGGTTAGAGATTGCGCCACATTTCAGTGTATCCACTTTTGCCATCATATCATTGTATCAAGTGAGTTTTCATAGCCCCATTTTATTCAAGTTTATACTTATTTTCAAACCTACGGGGGAGAATACATTGCACATCATTTTTATTACGATACCAAGTATATCAAATTCATTTACATTGCTTAAGTTACCTCATTGCGAATTGAATGTCCCCATTTCATAATCATGAACCGTTAATTCCGGAAGAAGCGAGGGTGAGTGAATAGATCTATTGAGGGTGACTCCTCCATCCGGGGCTGGTGGTCCCAACTGGTCAAACGGATGCATTTCATTTAATATCATTATTTGAGTTGTTTGGCAAAACACTCTGTTGGGGCGAACATCAGGATCAGTCTAGCTTCGGTGTCATGTGCTTATAGCAATTGTAACATTTTTATGTGACTTATTTGTCATACATGGCCTATACTTGTGGTAGTCGTATAAAACATTTACATAAACTCTATGAACTCACTCAACCTTTGAGTTGACACTTTTAGCAATGTATTTTTAGGTATCTAAGGCATACACTTCATGGCATGCATAAGGACTTATCATAGAGTCGCGGTGACGACGCGTCTCACATGGATTTTATGCACTTTAAAACATCGTTTGGATTGTAACAAACTTATTTCCGCAAATGTTGACTAACTTTTGGGACCTATCTTTTGTAAACTCTGAATGTTTTATTATATCAAACGATGTGTTTTCCAAACGACACTTTAGGTCGTTCAATATAACTGTAACTGTGATGCTATGGCAGTCATCCCCCAGGAATTCCATTCCGCTGCAAAACAGGTATTTTGGGGGTGTGACACTATTGACCAAGCTGGGCTAAGTCATAAATTGAAAATCAAAGACATGATCTGCAATAACCAATGGGACTGGCCTGAGAACTGGACACTTGAATTTCCAACTTTGTCAACTATCCCTACACCTACATTAAGTACAAATTCAAATGACAAATGCATGTGGTACACTAATGAAGGACACTGTGTTAATTACTCTACCTATAGAGTATGGAATGACTTAAGACAACATGGTGATAAAGTGGTGTGGCATGATCTAGTGTGGTTCTCAAATTGCACACCAAAACACTCTTTTATTCTCTGGATGGCTGCCCAAGGAAGATTATCCACTCAAGAAAGGTTGAAGAAATGGTATCCTGAAAAGGATATGACTTGTGCCTTCTACGGTAGCTGTTTAGATTCACTGAATCATCTGTTTTTTGAGTGCTATTATTCCAATGATATATGGTCTACTCTAAAAGTAAAAGCTGCACAGAGTTCACTTCCAGAGAAATGGGATGATATAATGGTCAGAATGACTAATACAAGAGATAATAAATCCATTAGAAGTATTTTGAGTAGGATTCTTGTAGCAGCATGTGTTTACTTCATCTGGACTGAAAGAAACAAGAGGGTCTTCTCTAATGAACAGAAAGATAGTAAAGAATTGATTGTGACTATAATCAACTACATGAGACTGAAATTATCAAGTCCAACTGTGAAAAAGACTGCTAAAGTGGTGGAAGTTTGCAAAGAATGGGAAGTGGTTATGAATGAGAGATAAGATGCACATGTCAGTGGAAGTTTGATGGGTGAATGTTCTTGGTGGTTTGATTCTAGTGGTATGATCTCTATTCTCCCCTGCTACTTAAGGGGTATCTGATTTTGATAACATCAGCATATTTGGATTGCTGATGTTAGTATTGCAGGCCATTACACAGAATAGATACCTTGTACCTTGGAGTCCCATCTGCATGGCTGTACCTATGATAACCTTCCTGTTCTGCTCCAGTTTGGCCCCGGGGGGAATTGGACAGACTTGTTTGGCTAAATAGGAGGTCTAGTCAGTGGGGATGTACCATAAAGTAGGGTCTTTCTGTGTGAAGGGTAAATGGTTTGGGCGGATGGTGTATGATGGGTGGAATAGAGAAGAAATGAAAGATGATCCTTCTTGGTCCACCCAATACACCATCACAGGAGGAAATGGTTGGTCATCATGGAGGGAGAGTGTTCCTAAACATCTGAAGCCTTCCATTGAGAGGGAAATGTAGGATGTTTGGTAGACCCCCCCCCCCCCCCCCCCCCCCCCCACACATGGATGGGTAATGGATGCCTAGTGATGCCACTCTCTATTTCTACCTTGTCTACTGTGGTTGATGGTTGAGTAGCTTGGTAGAATGGAGTTGTGGAAATGTAGCTAGATGGTTGGTGCTTTTAAAAGGTGAATTTGGTTCATAGTATGGTTGTTTTGATGAAGAGGAGCTTTGTTTGTGCCTTGGTAAAACAGAGTTTAGTATGTCAGACATCAGCTATGTCTAATATCAGATACATGTTTGTTCTCTGGTTTTGTATATGACCAGTGTATTCTTTTCATTCTATCAGATTTTGGGAGCTGTCCAAAATCTTATCTTTTATTCTTATGATGTAAAGTTTGGAGATTAATATAATTGATTCACCTTTGCACCAAAAAAATATTTTTAATCTTAGGTTGTTTCTTTTCTAATTGATAGTAATACATAAAAAAATTGAAAAAAAACCCGTACGTGTACGGGATTTATAACTAGTTACATCGTACAATTAAATAACAATCTACAAAACATTCTAGACTCGGGCTTGGGCCCACTACAACACTACGATATAATATGGGCTAGCAAATTAAAGGAGGCGGATGTGGAGGTATGGTAGGGTGTTTGACGAGACGTTTACGAGGAACCGGAGAAACATTGGAGGAGGTGCTTAGGTCTGAGGAACCGGAGAAACATAAGGGCATTTTATAAGAGGAAATGTGTTATTGTGGCTCAGCAGCCTTTGGACATGCTTAAGAGTCATAACCCTCGAGGTGCATCTAGCTCAACGTTCGGACCCTATTCTTCAAGGAACTAGGCTTTATAGTATGTGTGACAAGCTACCTTATGTTTAACATTCAAACTGAGTGTCGTGATTTAGGGCGTATCTAGTTAGTAGTCATTGTCATCTTTTAAATGTTTCTCTCTTTTGCATG
The DNA here is from genome assembly GCA_019973895.1 of Chrysanthemum seticuspe. Classification (NCBI taxonomy): domain Eukaryota; kingdom Viridiplantae; phylum Streptophyta; class Magnoliopsida; order Asterales; family Asteraceae; genus Chrysanthemum; species Chrysanthemum seticuspe. Next base: position 14,479,594 of record BPTQ01000008.1, read on the forward strand.
ATCGTTGATGTTTCCTATTATCTGAAATTTTCATCTGTTTGACTTTTATATATCACGCGTCTGATAAAGTTAGCAGAGCGTCATGTAAATTAAACTAAGGCGTTGTACTATCTTCATGAGATGAAAATTGTTGGCTATGCTGAGCATGGTTAAGGGAGTATTACCTTGTTCATGTCGAACACATACATACTTGACTTCAAGAACTAGTTGTTTCGTTCAAAAGTGATAATCTGATTGAATTTGAGCTTGATTTTTGGTATAATAATAAGCAAGTGAGCATTGATAGCGATTGATACCTTTTACTTGAAATGCATCTTTTGGAAACTTTCGACCCATTTCACCCTTTATCTTCTAAGCCAGATATAAAATCTCACCAGAATCGACCCATTCATATGTAAACTAGTCGAGATTGTCACCTCTTAAGAATGCTATATGCGTCAACTATAGTTATGCCAAACAAGATATATTTAAAAATATACATACTACTTGTTGCTGTACAATATCTTCAATATATTTACCTATACAAAACCTTAATACAGTGATTCTTCCTCAAATATTAACTCATCAAAGCTTGGAAGAAATCAGGCTCGTAACCCAAGTTTTCAAATCCCAGTCCTAAAAGAACGATATTGTACACTATCATAATATTTTCTTTTAGAAGATCCGACACACCTGGAACATTGGCAGCTAAGTCCTCTTTCAACTCGTATGCCTTTAAATCCCACGTTTCATGTGTTGATTCTTGTGATATGACCGTCCCATCAGCTATGTTAACATAATCATTCTGATAACAGGTGTCGCTTATGGCATCAGGCGACATGATCTGACTAGAGATGTCACATTCGGTATATGAGTCATCTATACCCGTCATTGATTTTGTACTGCTGGTTGAGGAGATTGGTGAAATGTAGTCGTTTCCCTTTTTCTTCTGTTCCCGAGGTTTACTTTTCTGTGCAGGAGGCGGAATTGGGAGAACCCGCTTATTATTGTGTAAGTAAACCCAGTGGTTAGCCTCTGATACGTTTACAGAACTTAATTCTGTATCGTGGCTGTATACCGTGTCATTATCCTCTGCATGCATCTCATTTAATTCTACCAAGCAACTTGCTCTTGAAATACTGCTTGAGTAGCTTTCTGTCATATTCTTTATAGGAAAGTTAACAGATTCTGCACGAGATACTGGTAACCGTTTTCTTCTAGTGGGTCTGATTTCTTTTTTAAGCAAAGTTTGATGACTCGTTCCTGATTTCCGTGTGCTGCAGACTGTGGGCCTCATAAAACTTGGGACCTTTGATGATGGGGGTTTAACGCTAGTTTTAACTGTGCTTGGTTCTAAGACTGTTTCCGGTATCTCGTTTGAATCTGATGATGTCTTTGTTAGAGAATTTAATTTCTGACTCAGTTTCTTTATTTCTTTCGTGAATTTGTCACGGTTGTTTTCAATCTCTTGCATCTCTTGTTGCAGTTTAGTCATTGCTAATTCCCTCATTGCCCGTGCTTCCTGTTTTGAAAGTATTGAATTGGTCAACAGAAAAAACTAACTAAATTCAGCTAAAATGAAAACAGGTCAAATGGTCTGATGAACTTACATTTGGTTCAGTCTTCCCTAAGCGAATACTTCTCAAGCGTAGTGCAAAATTTAGAGAACAAACGGTCTCGCATAAATCTTCTTCTTTGGGACTGACATGAACAAGCATCAGTGTTTTGGAATCCTCTCCTGTAAATAACATAGATGAGTTCATCTTTAGTATAATCGCACGTTTTTCTATCTCTTATGTAGTCAACATACATATGAAAAAGTTGTTAGTTAATTTGAATATAATTACCTAACGAGTCCTTAAGCACTTGTGTCAACTTACTGTTCCTGTAAGCACAAGAATACTTTATTTATTTTGTATAATAGATCAACATTTTAGCATCTTCCATGTTCAATTACCTGTAAGGTATATGGCTATTCTTTCTTTGAAGGGCGTTGATGACATCACCAAGTGCAGAAAGTGAGAGATTGATAGCTTTTCCTTCTTCAAATCTTCTTCCCGACGCCTTTGTTTTTAGAACACGTTCACTTCCTCCCAAGTCAACCATCCAAATTTTGTTTGTGATTTTTCGCCTCTCAGTGGCATCAGAGCAAGTCATTGACATGCGTATCATGCTGCAAAGAACAAATACGTTTTATAAATTCATGACCATGATTTTGGGATATTATTAGTTCTTGATTTCAGGAGAAGTGGTACCAGTGAGATCTACTTGAAACTTTATTGGAGTTTGTGGAAGCAGTTGATCTAAGTTGACTTCCGAGCCTATAAAGGCTAATCGCATGGTTAAAGTTACTAACTTGAATGGCTACAAGATTTTCAATCACAATCCCGCCATTGGGATCCGTTTGGATGGAAAGACTGCAAGTAAGAAATTTACGATATACACAAATGTCAATCTACTAAATAGAGGTATTGCGTTTGTATATATGTTGCCAGATATTATATGCTTCGGACTCACCATGGGGGCATAGGGTCAGTTGTTTTTCTCGCTTGAGGCACGAGCAAATCTTTCAGATGACCAAGGTATATTTCAAGCATGCTGAAACTAAATACAAACGTATGGTTGCTATCTGCTGCTTGTTTGAATAAGGCCTCGATTGTGCGAGGCACTACCCCTGGACAATCTTGATTTCCTTCCTATAAAATGTATTGGTTTCAACCGTATTTGAACAAAAAACAATACTACAGTATATGCATAGGTAATGTTGACGTCAAAATGTTACCATAGTGAAAGTTTTGCCTGTGCCTGTCTGCCCGTATGCTAATATGCAGACGTTATATCCATCCAAAGCCGATTTAATAACTGGTTCAATTTCTGAAAATACTTCATTTTGTGATGAATCTGGGTGAAAAACCTGGTCAAAGTTGTACAGTTTCGTCTTGTTTTCAGTAAAGTTAAGAACAATGCCATTTGAATCCATAGGAACAACAGGTTTTTTATGGCTATAGTTCTCGCCATTTATGGTGGGTCTAATGCGGCAGAATACACGAATGCTTCCTGAAATGTTAAAATGGTAACGACTATAGTTAGCATTTATGTTGATTATCTTTGTTAGAGGTGGCAAGATAGACGGTTGGGTGAGGTGTGTAACGGTTGTGCTGACCTAGAAACAATTTTTAGTCCGTTATGGTTTAGACATAAGGATTTAATCATGATTTCAAAAACAATAGTTTTATGATCGGTATAGTAGTTTGAATCTTCCAATCTAGGAGTCTAAATTCATTAAAAGTAGACTTTGAGCACCTGGACGACTTGACCCACTTCCCCTTTTAGCTACTTTTTTTTTATGTGACCCGTTTGAGATATTACACAACCCGAAATGACCCGTTTGGCCGTTTATAACATTTAATTACCTTTCAATTGTAGAAATTCATTGAGAACTTGCCTTCTTTGTGCATTAAGCCGACTAACCTCTTCATTTAGGACGGAAAGTTCAGCTGTTCAAAGTCAAGAAACCGAATTTTGATTCACGTATATATTACCATGACTTTATATATGAAAAAAAGACGATGTTAGTGAAAGACTATTTACCTTGAATACTAGAAATGAGAACATCATCAAGATCATCGTCACGACCATTAGCTGAATCATGATAATCATTCTCATAATCAGCTGTTGATGGCAAGTTTTTGATAATGTCGCATACAGTATTAGCCCATATAGAGTTAGCCTCACTCTTGAATCCCAATAACGAATAGATCGTTTGAGATAAGCTTCTGAAAGATTTCTTGGTGCTCTTCATCTTTGTCACATATTGTTCATATAATCATATTGTCTAGATCAGATTCCAGACACTTAATGTGTAAAGAACACACCCCATAGATATTGGTGCTACACACTATGCATAATCATTATGGGGTTTAAGAAATAGGTGTTGAATTAGCACATAATTAAAAGCTGACCCACTTCACTATAGGAAGTTACCCTCTCATTCTCTCTTTTTAATTAGTCAAAATCACCACCTACAACAAAGTAAAATTTTATAGCTTGGATGCTAAGAAAAAGTTGAACTTAATGGGCAGATAACATAAGTTGGTCTTCTAGGATTAGACTAAGTTATGGAAATGGTCAAGTATGACCAAGATAAAGATACTTAAAAGTTAAGATTTGATATGAGAAAAAAAGGAAATGGTCAAAATATGACTAAGGCAAAGATGATGATCAAGTTTTAGCTGAGAATTTGGAGTGAAAATAGTTTTGAGTGACTTAGGATGCTGCATAAAAAAACCTTTGAAGAACAGTTATTTTTGTTGTTGAAGTGTCATAGATTTGGAACAACTGTAGTACTAATGTTTGTTGTGATAATTAAGATTCTTTTGAAGTATTCAGACATGTGATAACATGAACACAGGGCCAAATGTAAGTGTAAAGAACAGACACTTTTTGGATTATGGCTTGTGGACAGAACCCATCCTTTCTTGACATTTATGATTTTTGGCAGAAAGGAAGATATTTCCATCACGTTTTAAGCGCAAACTCGTACACACACACCCCACGTACACATTTGTCTACGACGGTACTTGAACCCATAACCGTTAATCTACCTCACGAATGTTGCTAGACTAGACGCCCATCGATAAAATGTACTTCTAAGTTATTGTGAACTACTGAAATAAATGAGAATCATAATCAGCACATTTTAGTAGTTACACAATAACTCACAATATAGATACAAAACATGAAATATAAATATAATTAAATAGAAGATGTCACAACACAATGCGGTTGCCAACTACTACATAATTAAACCACAATTAAGGTACCTATTGCCATGTTTTTAGTCCAAGCTAACAAACTTTAATCCATCATTGAAAAAAACATTCTATCTTGCTATAATAACCTTCACATTTCAATATTGTCTATGTACTTGTCTTCCAAAAGCTACCAAAACTAAATAAAACAGAAATGACATCACGCGATGGTAAGTAGCTCGATGTGAGACATGCAACGTAAAGCGAAGGTCATGGGGCTGCCAAAGGGTCAGTTAACCTTTTTAAACAATGAACTGCTAGAAGCAATTACTGCTTTAACCAAATAATTCGAGTTACACATTATCCGGAAAATATTCACAAAGATATATATAAAATGGTAGCCAATAATCTTAACAAAATGGACACCAATGGTAAATTATATGTCGTCTTAGTTGACTGGTAACTCAATTGGATGCATTTTGCCAGATCGGTGTAAATTCAGCACATGCATAAAGCGGGAACAGCTAAATAGATCAGTTTCAGATACACATATGATTTTATATTTCAATTTGTGAGAATACAACCCTTGTAAAGACCTTAGCAGTAGCAGGCCAACAAAGTACAACACTAACCCAGCCAGAAAAAAACGACGCTAACAAACCTGAACGCATCGGAAACTATTGTCAGCGTGACATTATTAGCACCACTAGAAATAAGCTGAAACCAAGCCCAAAACTTGTGAGCTATGCAGCATCGGTTTAAATCGCCAAAACAGAGTGGTGATTAGATAATCTTGGTTCGTCAAAATGGAGTAACTTTAAGCAAAAATTTAACACCATAGATGCTACCCAAATTATACACGAACACCCAACTCGGATATATTAATTATCCTTTTGTTCATATCAAGCCTCTTGTCTTTCAGAGTCGATGCCATCTTAGCAACCTGATTAACGAGTGGAACCCAGATTTAGTGTGTGTTAAACAAACTTTATGATTCATTTGTAGGATGAGCTTTACCTCTGCTCGCAGTTGCAAAGCGTCTCTACCAGCAATTTCTCGCAAATCGTCTACAAGATCTGTTCATAACAAGAAATATACAGTAAATTCAAATTTCCGTTATAGAGTACAACGGTGCTGTCCCTTTTGCAAGAAGAGACTGTTAATTGATTTAAGAACCGAGCATTTGCTAAAGCACTAAGGTTTAAGGCTACTTACCATTAGCTTGGCATTCAGCCTTGTGAACAGATTTAGCAAGACTTTTGATACCACTTCCGGTAGTCCTACATATGATATCAGAAACGTAAATATATTATTGGTCATGATTACATAACTACATGCTCCCAATATCAGATTAAAAAGGAATTTACGGAAACATTTAATTCTACACAGATTGGTGAGGCGTCTAACTCCAAAACTCAAAAAAACCTATTTTGCGTGACATAACAGCTAGAAATACTTTTTTAATGAGCTTTTGGTTTTCAATTAAAGAAAACCGTGTGAACCGAAATCAAAATTTCAACGACCAGAAAAGTTCTATACTTGGGTTCTGCCCGCTATATGTACATTACAGTTTGGTATTATACATCACAAAACAAATTCTTTTTGCAATTTTCAAGCGATGGAATGTACAGTCTACCTTAGTTCAGCATAGCCTTTAGTCATCTCATTTTCAGCAAGACTAGCCCTTTGAAGCAGCTTTTCACTCTCTTTCTTCATTAACTGAACCGATATGGTTAAATCCTTTACGTTTTTTGAAGCTTTTGTAATTTGTGCCTGCATGTTTTGCAGCCAATATAATGCGTCAGAAGAAAGATGCAACCTAGAGAAAACACCAATATGAGGTAGAGTAAGTACCTCCTCAGTCTGAAATCGACCCAAAGTACGGCGAAACAAGAACCTTCTAGGGCCTGTATGCAGTAAATCAAGAATGGTTATAGACTTATAGATATGCCAACTGGTGTCATTAAAATTTCACCAGAATACGAAATGAGTGACATTTGATTGACAGAGGAATAATTATTTTAGTAAGCAAAAGCATTTAGGGCATTTGAAAGGAACAATCGAAGAAACAGTACTTCTTTTCATAAAAATACTCCTTATTTATGATTTAGGACATCATAAGAAGTATATATGTAGGTTACTTTTGCGGCAAATAATTATATAGGCCGATGTAACAAGTTGAATATTAATACGGAAATAGATCATTTTGCTACCTCTCATGAGCAGGAGAGCAGATGTAATTCCAATTCCAGCAGACAGACCTGGGTGTTCACTTGCAACTGTTATCTGATCTGTTAAGACAAACGAATAAGAAACGGGTGCCTCAGACTGTGAACAAGCAAAGTAGTCAGCAATTCATATAAGAAACATCAATTAACTGTGCCTTTAAAATATGTCATCACTGACAAGTTATCAAAAGCATCCAAACAAATTCCGGCAGGGTATTTGGAAATATTTCCTTGCCTTTCAAAAAGAACGCCATTTACACAATATGTTTTGCAGTCAAGAAGTTGACTGTCAATAAGCATGTCGCCTATCTAGATTCCAATTTTTCCGGACAGGACAGGTTTTAAATTACTATGGAAACAACTAAAGAGTGATAGATTAATATTTAGCAATGCTTCCTCCAGGAACCATAAATCGCATATGCAGTAATAGAATAAGAACGACTGCTAGATATTCACTGTGCATTCTTTTGTAACATGAAAAATACCTTTAGTGGCTCTAGAAAACTAACCTTTGATTTTACCAAATACCCAGTCTTCATAAGTCCTATATTGTGATGTGTATTGAAGTACATGATCCTGAAAGGTTAAACATGAAAAATGAAACAAATGACAAGGTCAACCAATGCTACTATAAGGGAAAAGCAAAACTAAACACATGATCAAACATATTAAAGATGAACAAACTTAGACTAGCCCAAGAGATCCTAAACTTGTAAGACTAATCAGATGGGATAGTTAAAAAAACAACCAATATTCAAAAATCACATGCCACTTAGCATTACAAAGATTGCAACGCTACGCTGATATCTGATCACGCGTGACATCAAAAGTAGGGGAACTTCAAATATCACGTTGCAAATAATGAAGTTAGAGACATTTAATTTCGCTTGAGCCAATGGTGCAAAGAAATAGATAGCAAGTCTCTTAGGTTCTCGATAAGTGAAACACACAAATTAGAAAATTTCACTAGATGGTCTAGTTTGATATTTCAGTAATATACAACTGCATTAAGCTAATAGGAGACCACAACTATATATCAAAATAATGTACATTATGCTAATATTATGCCTAACCGTTTACGTGACTATTTTACATATAACATCAGTACGCAATTACACTAACCTACTTTCGAAACTAAAAACAATAAAGCTTCAATAGCAAACAATCATATTATCAGTTTAATCCTCTTTATATTTGTAATACATCTGTGTCACAGCATCATATATACAATAGCCTAATCATGTCGAAAGAAAACTGTCATTTTTATAGGTAAGTGATTCTGTGATGACACTAAGCTAATTTCATCCTACACACGAAACCTAACTATGGGGTTGTTTTTTTCGGCTTATATAGCCGGCTTATGGCTTATTTGATTTAAGCTCATTTTTCGTGGCTTATTTTTACACTTTCCGGCTTATACAAGCTTATCATGTCATAATAAGCTTATGTAAGCCGAAAACTTAAAATATGCCACAAAAAGTGAGCTTATGAAATATAAGCAGAGAACCACATAAGGTGTTGTTTGTTTAAGCTTATATAGCGGGCTTATGGCTTATTTGGTTTTCGGTTTATGAATCATAAGCTCACTTTTTGTGGCTTATTTTGAAACTTTTCGGCTTATATAAGCTTATCACGTCATGATAAGCTTATATAAGTCTCAAAATAAGCGACAAAAAGTGAGCTTATGAGACATAAGCCGAAAATCAATAAGCCATACGCCGGCTATATAAGCTTAAACAAACACCCCCTGTGATTACACAAAACTGTTGTCTAGCATACTAATCAAGCTCACCTACAACGACATTTCATCACAGCTCGTGCAATAATAATACAAAAACAAAACTAATTAAACATCAAATTAATTTCTATAAAATTTATTATATAAACCAAACCCTAACTATAACAAAAACTGTACGGACACTACAAAAAACATGAAATATATAAAGAAATTGAGTAATTAACCACCTGAAGAGTACGGATATGAGACGATGTATCCTGTTGCAACGAACGCGCGGATCTCACGGCGGAATCAGCCGATTCCGCCACCGTTCGCGGCAGATCTTCAGAAATGTACGATATCCACGCCTTCTCACTCTCCGGTGTACCGGCAGATTCTCCGGTCATGTTCTCCATTTTTTAGTGGTTTGGTTTGGTTAATTTGAGTAGTATAAAATTGGGTCAGTGAGTATTTGGGTGTGTTAGATTTGGTCCTTGGAATTTAGGTGGTCAGATTCTTTGACTTGTAACTGTAGATGAATCGACTTAAATTATATGCATCTTTATGCATTTCGAAAGTGATTTTAACTGAAAATGATGCAAACTAGTACATATTTGGCCCAGTGGTATGTGGAGTGGTCCATCAACCTAGAGGTTGTGGGTTCAAGTCTCACTGGAGACATGTGAGATATAATTTGTGAGATAGGTGGGTTGGATCGTAAAATTTTACCGTTCTAATAAAAAGAATGACAAAAAATACATAAAGTTCGTCTAACTAAAATGCATATAATTTTGAGCTAGAAAGTAGATTATGATTCATCTAACATACTCGGGATGCATCTATCTCAAGGCGAGCATATCTGATATGTGAGATCCTTCTCATTTTAAGAAATATTCTCATTAGATCTTAACTCTAACTTACATATGGTTTAAGAGTTATAATAATATATTTAGAGTAGTGATTGAGAGACTTAATTTTAGGCCTAATTTTATAATTAATGTTGCATGTCAATTAGTAACAACAAGGCTCACCACTTCACAATCTAATGAGCTAAGTCCACACATGTTAGGCACAAAATTAATCACAAATTTTAGATCTCTAAATCATTTTCCATAAATTTATTCATCACTAAATATCATGTTTCACTCTTTACAAACAGTAAGTGAATTTTAAAGCTAAATCAATAAAATTGTGTTTTAGAAAAAGCAATTAGAATATTAAATGTACCCGTGCATAGCAACGGGAATTTATAGCAACACATTGTTTAGTGATAACAAAAAGTTTATGGGTTATAAAAGAAGAATAACAAAAGTTTGAAGATTTTGGGATTAAACATAATGTTTTGAAACCCGGTTCGACCCGGATAGTTCAACCGGTTGAACCGTTCTGGTCAAAAAAATGGGTCGATTTAAACCGGGTCAACCCGACAGTTGTGTTGAAAACGGGTCAAATTAAACCGGGTCAATCCGTCGGGCTTGAAGGCTTAAACCGGTTTTCGATGTGTATTAATAGTTTCTTTTTGAAATTATTTTTTCAACATTTTCTTTTTTAGTTTCAACTTTTCACTTTTCACTTTTTGGTTTTTCCTTTATATATAGTAGTAGGCGAGTACCCGCGCCTAGCGGCAGCGGTTTCTAGCGTCAGATAATTAATAATTTGTGATATTGTGGTGAGTGTTTTGTGTAGCATTTAAAATAGAACGTGAACCGATGAAAATGCAATTGCAAACGGTTGTACTATACGATAACTAAAGTCTAGACAAAATTCTTAACATCTATCAAACAACATTAAATGAAATGAAATTAAACATTACATCATTTATGAGATAAAAAACTAACAACACACGTTACTTGTCGCGTAAAAACTAACAAGGATGGGATTAATAGTGACGTTGTTAAGAAGAACGCAAGTACCAAAATTAGCATGAATGTGATTAGCAAAAAAAAAATAATAAAAAAAATAAATAAAAAAGGTTAATTTTGGCTATTTTGTAAAAGATTTTGGCACATTTAGCCCCATATATATATATTTTTTTTGAAATGGGCATATTTAGCTTATTGAAAAGTTAAATGTGCACTAACGGGCACATATTTTCTCTTAATTGTAAAACATTATAATCGTTTTTGAAGAAAAACTTATATATATATATATATATATATATATATATATATATATATAAAATATTTATTAGCGACAGATCGTTTTGTGTTAAAAAAAAAGTTTATGGGTTTTAAATGGAAATTAATAAAAGTTTAAAGATTTGGGGATTAAACATAATGTTTTGAAACCCGGTTCAACCCGGGTGGTTCAACAGGTTGAACTGTTCCTGTCGAAAAACGGGTCGATTTAAACCGAGACAACCCGATAGATTGAGTCAAAATGGGTCAAATTAAACAGGGTCAACCCACCGGGTTTTAAGCGTCCCGGGTCTACCCGGTTTTTTATATGTATTAATAGTTTCGACTTTTCACTTTTTACTTTTTGGTTTTTCCTTTATATATAGTATACCAGGGACCCCGCGCGTCCTGTGACGATTAACCGGAGAAATAGATCTCGATGAGACCTGATTCACCAGTTTGTATCGGTTTTAACAGGTCCTCGGATGGCTGTTATTGGTTAGCCGAACTGGTGGCGACACCGGTTCCCGGTTGAACCCGTTGATTTTCAAAACTATATGCACTATCAACTTGTTAGAAGTTTGTGTGTTTTATTAATTTGTATAATGTGTATAATAACATGTACTTTTTATTTTAGGGTGTTTTAAAAATAACATTAATTAGTGTGTTTAATTATTTTATATTTAGGATTATGTTGTAGCTTGTTTAAATTGTACATTGTGAAATTTTTATTGTACTTTTTAGTAAGGGTGTTTTAATTTGGTAGATATGCTTTTAATTGGTTGTACAATGTGAATAAATTATTGTATTTTTAAGTAATGGGGTGTTTTAATAAGAGTATTAACTACACAATATATTTCTCTCACCTTTGACTTTCAACTTTTCACTTTTCAAGGTTTGACCGTTTTTTTATTATATGTAGTATAGATAGTAGGGTACCCGCGCGTTGCGGCGGCAGATACCCTGTAACGATTAACCGAAGAAATAGATCTCGATGAGGCATGATTCACCAGTTTGTATCGGTTGCAACGGGTCCTCTCTGATTCATTTTCGATGACTTTTTTTGGTTAGTTGAACCAGTGGCGACACCGGTTCCCGGTTGAAACAGTTGCCCTGATCCGGTTTTCAAAACTATATGTACCATCAACTTGTTAGCTTTGTATGAAGTTTTGTGTGTTTTATTAATGTGTATAATGTGTATAATAACATATACTTTTTATTTTAGGGTGTTTAATTATTTTATATTTTGGATTATGTAGTAGCTTGTTTAAATTGTACATTGTGAAAATTTTATTGTACTTTTTAGTAAGGGGTGTTTTAATTGGTTGTATTTAATTTGGTAGATATACTTAATTCGTTATATAATGTGAATAAATAATTGTAATTTTAAGTAATGAGATGTTTAATAAAAGTATTAATTATACTATACATTTCTCTCATCTTTGACCATTTTCAACTTTCAACTTCCAACATTTGACCATTTTCATTTTATATGTAATATTGATTGCATAAATGCACTTCTAGACTAGTTAGATTCAAGTCTTTACTTTTCACTAACGAATGTTACCATTGTAGTATTCGGTTTTACGTAATACTATCGTGTAATGTTTACTTATAAATTTCAACAATTTAAAATATAGCTTGTTTTAATGGTATAGAAAAATCGACACTAGAGTAATTTATTTTACTCAAAAAATTTTATTTTCTACCTGCTAAAATATTACTGTCGATAAGTTTGTTTGTTTTATGAACTACGTTTAATTATCTCATAGTTTTAAAGGAAAAACCATGTATAGAGCCAATAAAAGTTATTTGAGCATCTTTCTTCAAAATTTGTGTCAAGCTTTTCGTCCCACATTGGTTGAGGATAACTAATTTTGCTTGGTTATATATTATGATGCACATGGTTTATGCAACTTGACATTAGTATTATCTAGCCATCTTGGATCATAAGGGATGAGAAATGGTGATTTAGCATCTTCTCTAGATCCTCGCGGCTAATTCATACGAGTTGTCAACTCTTTTTTTCAACCCGTTGATAATACGAGATAAGATCAGACTACTTAATAACTAACTTTTAAACTTTCAATTATTCCGTGTATCGATTCTCAAAAATACGTGATTCGGTCAAAAAGATACTTGATTCGATACAAAAAAAATACATCAATCGATACATGAAATAAAATAAATTCAAAAATTTAGTTATGACTACGTAATATCATAACGATGATACATACATACTACTAAAAAAGTGACAACTAAAATACATGATCCAGCATTGTTATTTGTTACTACTACTTATGCTTTCCAAATTCATAGCATAACATAAACTCCAACAAACTTTATCAACAATAATTAACAAGTCCCAGTTGATTCTTAAAACATGTTGCAAACAATTTATTGTTCGAAAACATAAGAACAACCATAGAACAAGGTTCATTGTATTTGTCACTCATAGTATATTTGTCATTCAGTCGTTGATCGATTACTTCTAGCTCATGCATATCATCTTCTATCCACCTATGATGAGTAATCTATTGAGATTGTGATTTCTTAACCCTGTGTTACCTTTATAGGCTTTCCATCGTTTAAAAACCTTCTTCGGATTTCTGGAGTATGAAATAAAATAAACATTTTGTTAATGTATGCCTATTCGGGGTTCCTCGTTAAATGGTATCACATAGAGCATAAAAAGGTAATCATGGGTATGTATGCTAAACCAAAGAAAGGTTGCAATCTTTGCACCAAATATAAATTGGTTACACTATTATTATTATGATTGAAATTACAATACAACATATGAACAAAACTATATGAGCAATGAATATACCTAAGTAAGTTTCCGCTCAAAGGGGATGGATGGAAACGCTAAAGAGGCACTCATCACTCGTGAGCAATATATATAGCACCAATGAGTACTCGTGCTCAACTTTAACGAAAAATGTGTAGGCATATCGTTCATCGGTCCCTCTTATAGTGGGATTTACGCTAACAATTTTTTACTTAACTCTTGATCCTTAACTCAAATATCTCAAACAATGAATTTATTGATGATGTACATATTTTCTCACAATCGTTTTAATATCATTCTTGTTCACGTGTATTTATGAACTGAAGTTGAGTTCGTTTTAAAAAAAATTCATTTGTTTAAAAGAATAACAATGTCTAAAGAGAAAATAAAAATTATTTTATTGCAATGCTGTGTTTTTAAGCAACTTTTGTCAAAACTATTTTGTCCCACATTGTTAAAAGACAATAAATTTTGTTTGTTTATATGTTGTGGTGAAGGTAGTTCATGTAACCTGATGTTAGTACTATGTAGTCAAACATGGTATTACATGATGGTAATTATTATACTATCTTCTTGTTGGCCATGTCTGACTACTCATACAAGTTTTCAGCTTTTTTAGTATAATTCTGTAAAAAAATTTGTGACTTTTGTGATTGTTGATTAATTTTTTGATACCCCTCAGCAAACACTACTTTAATCAGTGTTGATGCTACTTTAATCAGTGTTTACTTTTAGAGTTCAACAATTCAAAATGTTTTAAACTTCTTTTTTTTGTAAAGGTTTACCCCGGTAAAGGTTTACCCCGGTAAAGTATATTACTCACAAAAAACGTTTCAAGTACAATGAAATATGGTTGAATGCCATATTAATCTCAAACCGAGGTTTGAACTACCAAAACCAATGTGACATGCAAAGACTACTTTAATCAGTGTTGATGCTACTTTAATCAGTGTTTACTTTTAGAGTTCAACAATTCAAAATGTTTTAAACTTCTTTTTTTTTGTAAAGGTTTACCCTGGTAAAGTATATTACTCACAAAAAACGTTTCAAGTACAATGAAATATGGCTGAATGCCATATTAATCTCAAACCGAGGTTTGAACTACCAAAAACCAATGTGACATGCCACATATAGTTACTAGCCAAAAACTAACCATAAATTCTAAAACCAGTCGACATGTTCCATTTCTTGAGCAAATCAGTGATCCTTGGCTTATTCTTGAATCTGAAAGAAACAAGCTTGAGCCGTATCATAACAATAATGAGATCGCAAAGCTCCTCAGGGGTTCTTCTAGTATTCTTGAACAAACGATTATTTCATTCACTCCAAACATAATAACTCGCAGTTGTAAACAGAAGTTTATCCACAATACAACTAACCGAGCGTTTGACTGCCATAGGTTGGAGCCATGCCACGATATCCTCCAAAACAGGCGGTACAATATCCATTCCAACAAGATTTCGAATACGACACCAAATCTTGGCCGAGTAATCACATTTAAAGAAAAGGTGTTAATGTGAGTCCATCTGAAGACCACATAAAGAGCATCAAAGCGAAGATAAAACCGTAGTCGGACTCATATCCCAAGAACGCAACTTATCTTGGGTTTTAAGACATCGTCTCATGATGAGCCAAAGGTGAAAAGCATGGCGGGGGATGCAATGGCGAAACCAAACAATATCGCACCAAGAGACATCAAGGCCGCGTGGTTGGGCTTGTTTCTAACAAGTAGAGTTAGATTCGCACGTTGTTGGGCTTTCTAAGATGCTCTTCTATTTATATGCTTAAAATAGCGAAAAAAAATTGCTATACATTATGAATAGTCGATTAATATTCATTGCAAGTATTAACATATAATATATTAATATATATGAAATATACTTACTAATATTTATTCTCACATAAGAGATCCCTAGAGGAGCCATATGAGGCGGAAGCACCACATACGGTTTTGAGGTCAAGCCTTTTTAGCAATGGGGCCTAGGGACCGACTTGATGATTGGTTTTTGTAGCCCAACGGTTGTATTAGATGGCGTGAGATTCTTCCCAACACCATTCGCGATATGTTTGCAATACTTTGTTTTGCCAAAACAATATTTTGTGAAGTATAAATTATAAATAAAAAGTTTATGAGAATAATATTCACAAAAAGACGACACAAACTTGTTATATATACATGTCATAAAACAAATCGTAAAATGTTAGGCTGCTATTTTACTAAAAATATTTTGTTTTCACTCATTATTATAGTATCCGATTTTATTTACTTTACACATAATTTCCTTTTCACAAATACTAATGTCTGATAGTTTTGTTTTATGAACTACATTTGAGTTTGTTATAAATTTCTCGTGGTTTCAAAAGAAAAAAAAAATGTATAAAGGGAATAGAAATTATGTGTGAGATCCTTCTCATTTTAAGAGATATTCTCATTGTTTCATCTAAAATACTCAGGATGCATTTATCTCAAAGCCATACATATCTAATGTGTGAGATCCTTCTCATTTTAAGAGATATTCTCATTTCATCCTAACTCTTACATATGGTTTAAGTGAAATTATAATTACAAATTTATTCATCACTAAATATCATTTTTCACTCTTTACAAACAGTAAGTGAATTTTAAATTCAATAACATTGTGTTTTAGAAAAAGCAATTAGAATATTGTGTTAGTGCATAAATGCACTTCTAGACTAGTTAGATTCAAGTCTTTACTTTTCACTAACGAATGTTACCATTGTAGTATTCGGTTTTACGTAATACAATCGTGTAATGTTCACTTATAAATTTCAACAATTTAAAATATAACTTGTTTTAATGCTATAGTAAAATCGACACTAGAGTAATTTATTTTACTCAAAAAATTTATTTTCTACTTGCTAAAATATTTTTGTTTGTTTTATGAACTACGTTAAATATCTCATAGTTTTAAAGGAAAAACCATGTATATAGCGAATAAAAGTGATGCGGATACGGGTCATGAGCTTAATAATGTGGATTTGTTTCTTAACGACTCGTTTGACGAATTCGGTATCAAATAATCACGTGCATGAAGAATTGTCACAAAGTTGGAGATTATATTTTTAGCTTATTTTTAGTAATTGAATATTACCCAATTGTTATTTGATTGGGCTTTATTTCCTTTCCTATTTTAGTGGTGCCAGGATTAATATTTATAGGAGTCTTTGGTTATTGTAAAAGGGGTTGATTAAATTAAGTTTATGAAATTTGACGTTTGTCAAGGAAACCTTTATGGTTTTGGTCTTTGATTAATCAATTGTTCTTGAGCCATTTGATTGCGTGAGAAACTGCATCAGTTGGTTTCAGAGCTTTGGTTGATTCAAATGGCTCGTTGTGGAAGTGGGTATCTTAATCGTAGAATCGCCGACAGAGGCAACGATGGAGGTGCTTCGGATCTGTTTGATCATGAGGTTGAGCAGCCCCAACGACTCGCGTGGCTTACCCCTGGATTGGGAGCGGTTGATCGAGTCGAACGACTACAACACCTAGTCCCTGGATTGGGATTAGTATTATCGTCGGCATTGGAGGAAACGAAACTGGTTGAACCCGTCTGGGACGAGTCCACTAGGGACGAGGAGTATCTTACCAATGGCTATTTTATCTATGATTCACAACCCGTGTATGATGAATACGCGGACGAGGAATGGTATTCTTTGTTTATTCATGGTGATCGGAACTTATCCGGGTTGAAGGTGGTGCTAGATTAGGTGGAGACGGCATTGGGGTGGCTACTGTTGGTGATTTGCCGAATTTGAAGGTTCCCATATTTCAGCCGCCAACTACGGAAAGTTTGAATTTTGAGTTATACAAGGTTGAGTTTAAGTTGTCTATGCATGAGACTATTACATGTGGGCCAGTAATGCTTATTGAACAACTTAATGAAAATATGGCCATGCACATGAGAGTTGTGAAGAATTTAAATGGTGATGTGCCACAAGCGAATAACCTTCGGATGTCTAATTCTAATGGATCAATGATGAATACGGTCGGAAAAGTTAAGTTGTTTATGGAGGTTATGATGATAATAATGAAGGGGAATCACGTTGATGTTCCTTTCGATCCGGGTGGTTCGTTTTTAAGGATATCAAAACTCGAGGACGAGTTTTTTCGAAGAAGGGGAGAATGATGCGGATACGGGTCATGAGCTTAATAATGTGGATTTGTTTCTTAACGACTCGTTTGACGAATTCGGTATCAAATAATCACGTGCATGAAGAATTGTCACAAAGTTGGAGATTATATTTTTAGCTTATTTTTAGTAATTGAATATTACCCAATTGGTATTAGATTGGGCTTTATTTCCTTTCCTATTTTAGTGGTGCCAGGATTAATATTTATAGGAGTCTTTGGTTATTATAAAAGGGGGTTGATTAATTTAAGTTTATGAAATTTGACGTTTGTCAAGGAAACCTTTATGGTTTTGGTCTTTGATTAATCAATTGTTCTTGAGCCATTTGATTGCGTGAGAAACTGCATCAAAAAGTTATTTGAGCTTCAAAATTGGTGTCAAGCTTTTGGTCCCGCATTGGTTGAAGATAACTAATTTTGCTTGGCTATATAATGTGGTGCAGATGGTTTATGCAACTTGACATTAATATTATCTAGCCGTCTTGGATTATAAAGGATGATAAATAGTGATTTAGCATCCCTTTTAAATCTTCACGGCTAATTCATACAAGTTGTCAACTCTTTTTTTCAACCCATTGATAATACGTATTGTTGTTAAGATCAGACTATTTAATAACTAACTTTTAGAATTTTGATTATTCCGTGTATCGATTTTCAAAAATACATGTCTTTGTATTATTAGTTCCTATATATATGTCTGTATTGTAATAGAGATAGGAATGTATCATAAACAAACACATAATACTTAGTATTAGTTGATAGGGTCATCCTCTCATTGAAACACAAGCATAGCTTGGATCAATGAGAGTTTATTTGTCATTCAATAGGGATAATATGTGGGAATTCAAATTGATTAAACCATCAATACCACGAGTACGCAGCGGATGGATCTATATTTAATGTTATGAATTAAAACACATAAAATACTAACCTCGAATCTATTGAATAATAGATAAACACCGGATCTTGATCTTGAAACCGAAGTGATTAAATTATCACCTCTAACGAATGCACACACTATACGTCAGACAAAGCACGTTAGGATGCTAGTGCTTGCTTCACGTATAACAAACTAACACCGTGTGTTATTGTTACTAGCTTAAACACAATTCGAATACCAAAGTGGTATACGTTCGAATGTGTATATAAAGAGATAGAATACTAATAAACAAAGATACTAGTCTTTGTTTATATGTATTAACGAGTGTTGGAAAACCGCGCGATGCAGCGGGATTGCTTAAAGGACGTGCTTTGCAACGACACTTAAGCCTCAGGGGCTGTTTTTGCCAAGTTGCGAAAGATTATTAATGCTAAAGGACTTACTTTGAAACGACACTTGAACCTCAGGGGCTGTTTCTGCCAACTTGGAAAAGTTTGCATTAAATGCAAGGTTTGTTACAAAACCATGTACGCTTTTTAGTTATATATATATAATGTACGAAGATGACAACACCAAAACAATGAATATTTGATTATGTCAGCCGTAATATTGGACCAAGGAAGAAAAACGTGTTTAGCTTTTAGGTGTAAGAGTGCACGGTGAGGGTGCACCAACAACACGCCATTTGCATATTTGGTTACCAATAACACGCCAAACCCAAACCGGCCTTCGTGCCATTGGCCAGCCAAAAGGAATTTAGCCATTGGAATGGCTGGTGCCATTGGTTTTTAGTTTGTTTTTTTATTTTTGTTTTGTGAGTGGATGGGTATTTTTTGTGGGGTATTTTGTAGGACCCAATAACATGTTATTGGTGTGTTATGAAGGAGGGTGTTTTAGTTATTGGTGTGTTATTGGAAGGGGTATGATGGGGCGCTGATGTGGCATACCAATAACGTGTTAAAGGTATTCACCTCACCTAGCACTCTAATGAGATTGTATATTTCGTATATCAGACAATGAGGCCAAGGGGTGTTTATATAGCACCCCAACTTGTCCAACAAATCATTGTCTTTCACCTCCTTTAGTTAGATAAAAATGACACATAGCACCCCTCCTAAATCTTTCCATACCTGGCCACTTTGGAGGGAGGTTCGAGAGTTTCGTTTTCCGACATCCAAGTCCATCTCTTTTATATTTAACATATATTTAAATTAGTTAAATTATTTCGTGAAACATATTATACATTTAATAAATATACATAACATATACATATTAAATATATAATAAACGTGTTCTTCGTGTATACGTGTGTGCCCCGATAGGCTCACGTAATTTCCGGCCGTATAATTACTGATTTACGAGCGCATAACCAACATAATATACCGAAATTATCCCCGTAAAAAGTTGAGGATGTTATCATGTAGTCTAGTTGGTATTGAGAAATCTTGTAACTATTGTTCTTCATTATTAATGAAGTTGTTCTTTAATATATCAAGATTTACTCAATTCTTTGGACCAACAAGTGGTATAAGAGCAGGAGGATTTTTCTTTAATCCAGATCCGCTCAAATGACTGCTGATAGCATCCTTTATTGTCAAGAAAAATCATGTGTGAACCATCAAAAACTGCTACTGTAATAGCAATTTTTGAGGGGGAAAGACACACTGATGTTGACTAACTAACAAAAACCCACACAAAAAAACTGCTGATTGAAATAATCAGTCAAAAAAACAAAACCACCCCACAAAAACAATAAATCCTCTCACCTCAAAAACACATATCTCAAAAGAAAAGACCAATCACAAAGAAATCAAAACCTAGTTAAACCAAAATCCACCATCACTCTCAAACCAACAATAAAATCTTATCCCTACCAAAAATGGTACCTCTCAAAATCACTCCTATAAAACACAAAAATAAACCAATCAAAATCCGTCTCTAAAAAAATCATCAAAAATATGATAACCTCGAATCCTACACACAATATCAAAAATCAGATCTATCATCATCACAAAAAAACAGATCCGAAAACAATCACAAAAAAAACCGACACCAATTAACACTAAATCCAAAATCCCAACACCTAAACATAAATCTGTCAAGAAAATCATATTCATCTCCACCTGTTACACCCTCGTCGGATACACTCACTGGTATCCTCCCGGAATCAGCAGCCACGGTTATAGCGTTCATTGTGGATATCAAGAAATTGGATGGGTGTTGATGAACATACTCCGGGTCGTGTCACCATGGATGGAAGGTTATCAAAAAGGCAGATAGGTTTAGGATTAGATGCAGTAAATATTGTATTATGGGACTATGTTTGATAAAGGGATTTGTTAATTGATGATGTGCGGGTTACGGTGGTTGTGAAAGAAAATGTTTTGTTTGAATTGGATTTGCGGTTTATGAGTATAGGTGTTGATGAAATGGTGTTATGTGTGCCTGAGATGTCGTGAGTCAGGGAGTGTGTATCTGATTTCAGGCTTAGCCTGAACGAGAAGCTTGAATGTGAACTCCCTGAGGAGTTGTTGAAGAGTACTAACTCGAGAATACCTAGTGGTTTCCCTGATAAATTTCAGGAAGTGGGTTAAAAGAGTATGGATATGTATGGGTTGTGCTGTTGAGAGTGTTATAAAGAGAGTGGTAAGTAAACATTGTGTTGCTGAGAGATTCAATGATCAGAGGTGGATGATTATGTTGGGATGAGCTCGTGACACCAGTTGTAACTAGTTGTGACCTGTAAAGAGGAAAAGGTCAGGCCATGATTGATACGGATGTGGGTTTCAAGAGCTGGTTCTACAACCAACTGATGTTCATGAATCAGTGGGTTATGAGCTCATTTAACTGATTACTCAAATCAGCTTTGTGTCGAATGATAGGAAAGATGTATCAAAGGATACACTAGTTTGTAACTCAGGGGGCTGGAACAGAACCAGGGTGGTGAGAATCATAGGTTGTTTTTTGTTGAAATTTTATCAGCTCAGCCTGAACGGGTTTGCTAAGAATATGAACCAGTATTTTGAAGACTCAAGAAGTGGTAAGGCATGAAGAATGTTCAGGGTGTGATACGCATCGAGTAGAGATATGCATCAGAGAACAAAATAAGTTTCAGGGTGTTTTAAGGTCTGAAATACCACAAGTACAGTGGAGTTATGAATATAAATTCACTCAACCAAGTAACTGAACCTAAATCTCAGCTAGTGAACCACTCACTGAAACCTATCACTAAGCATGAGATCATCAGTGACACTAAACATAAGTTCCTTAAAACCATAAGTGGCTGAATGTTATTCAAGCCCCTGAAACCCGACTCCCTGAGAAGTCTTTGAAGAGTCTCAACCCGGAACAGACTAATGGTGTCCCTGATAAGTATCAGGGAATGAACGAGAAGTGTGACTCATAGACCGCTAAGAAAGAAGCATCAGGGAGTTGTGAGAAAAGGGAAAGGAGTGAATCAGGCAAGACAATGAGCATCAGGGAGTGGTAAACGAATCATGCACTGAAGAAATCAGGCTCACAAAACCAGAACCTGAGAACGACTCACTGAACCTGAAACCCAAGTCCCTGAACTCTTGCATAATCTGAAACCAAACATGTCTCTGAACTCGTGTGATTCGAACTTTTAATCACTGAATGTGTTGTAATATGTATCCTGAGAAAAATAGGTGGTAGTTGTCAAGGGTATAAAAATTAAGAGTGGACACTGATGTATCAAAAGTGAACCATGTCCCTCTTAACACCAAACTAAACAGGCACTGAACCTGGTCATTTAAACTCCCACCCTGAACCCCACAAACCTGTCAAAGTGAATGAGGTCACTGAATTCTGAACCTGGTCACTGACCAATGAACCAGCTTATTGATACCTCATTCACTGAACCCTCTCACTGAACTTGGGCTCTGAACCCCAGTCACTAAACAACCTGAACCCTCAGTCTTACACCTTTTACCAATAACCTTAGGTTATTTGTATATTCAAATAGGGGGAGACTGTTGGGTCCAAAAATTGACCCAATTACCCTGAACAAGATTTGAAAATAATATAGCCTAACTCACTAAATAAATAGTGAGTGACTCACTGATAAAGAAATCAGTGAGTGTTGTTTAGTGCTCTTTACTTACTGATACGGTGTCAGTGAGTAAAATTTATGAGCTACAAACAACACCAGTAACACTGAGATTTGACAAATGTCTCAGTGATCCTGAAGACACTATCTCTACATACAGACTGAAAAATATGGGTGAGAACTTCCAAGAGAAGAAGTCAAACAAGTACAAGACTTTACCATAAGAGTGGGAATATTGTGATGACACATTCAAAAGGATGGTTGGTGTTTTTCTAAAAGAGGAAGATGAAGATTGACCATATGAGGGACCACATGTCACTATCATCACATGACTTTGTATTATTAGTTCCTATATATATGTCTGTATTGTAATAGAGATAGGAATGTATCCTAAACAAACACATAATACTTAGTATTAGTTGATAGGGTCATCCTCTCATTGAAACACAAGCATAGCTTGGATCAATGAGAGTTTATTTGTCATTCAATGGGGATAATATACTGAAATTATCCCCATAAAAAGTTGAGGATGTTATCATGTAGTCTAGTTGGTATTGAGAAATCTTGTAACTATTGTTCTTCATTATTAATGAAGTTGTTCTTTAATATATTAAGATTTACTCAATTCTTTGGACCAACAGTTACACTATTATTATCAGGATTGAAACAACAATACAAGGTATGAACAAAACTATATGAGCAATGAATAAACACATGTAAGTTTCTGCTCAAAGGGGATGGATGGACACGCTAAAGAGGCACTCACATCACTCCTGAGCAATATATATAGCACCAATGAGTACTCGTGTTCAACTTTAATGAAAAAAATGTATAGGCATATGCGTTGATCAATGTTATATGTATCATTCATCGGTCCCACTTTTATTGAGTTTTACGCTAACAAGGTTTTTTATTTATTTATTTATTTTATTTATTTTTTATTTTTTTAATCTTGATCCTTAACTCAGATATCTCAAACAATGACTAAAGAGAAAATAAAAATTATTTTATTGCAATGTTGTGTTTTTAAGCAACTTTTGTCAAAACTATTTTATCCCACATTGGTAGAAGACAACAAATTTTGATTGTTTATATATGACTAAAATACACCGTTGGTCCCTAAACTTGTCTCGGAGGATCGCGATGGGACGAACCTCGCCCTTTTCATCGCCACCGGTCCAAACAGTGGCCATTAAATGCCAGATTCGTCCCTTGACCAGAATTGGGACAGTCAAACCGATTTCCTTCGAGGGTATTATAGACCATTCACTTTTTTGACCCAACCTTCAACCCAGGGACCAATTGTGAGTATGGCTATTAGCCGTTTCTTCCCTGATACGCTGCATTTAATTTCGCGGGAACAAATACACCCACCCAACAAACAACTTTGCCAATCTCATAAAACCACATTATCCAGAAACGATAAACTGCAAATCGAAATCAAGAATATAAATCCTCATTTCCAGAACTCAAAAGACCAACCCAACTTCCAACAAAACCATGTCGATCGATCGTTTTACCAACATGCCAGATGAAGTGATCACTAACATTTTGAATCGGTTGCCTTTGTCAGAAGCGGTGAGAACCTCTAGTTTAGCGAGAAACTGGAGGTCTAAGTGGACTTTGCTCACCGATGTCATACTTGATGAGGATTTCTTTTTTTATTTAACATACGAGTTTGATGGTAGGCTTGTTACTAGATTCTTAAATCGGCTTATGGGTCCAATAAGAAAGTTTGTCTTTGCTGTAGAGCCAAGATCAATTATTGGAATAGACAACTTTCATTATGAACAGATTCATGAGTGGCTCTTGTTTTTGGCTGACAATGGAGTTGAGGAGCTGATTATTACAAACTGGTATGGTGACCCAATTACGTTCCCAACCCAACTTTACTCTCGCAGTGAGTTGAAACATCTGGTACTTCATGTTTGTGCTATGGCTACTTTGGAATATTTTCATGGCTATCCAAATCTACTGAGCCTAGAATTGATTCATGTCAATTTTCTAAGCGGTACAGTTTGGGACTTTATTGCTGGTTGTCCATCACTTGAGTCTCTTAAAATGAATCGTCCTAGTACTAACGAGATGAGACTATGGGATATTGCAAAACTTGGGAATTTGAAGAAGTTACATTTGTCATTAGGTCGTTATAATGTTGTGACCACAATCACAACATCCGATATCTTTCACTTGACAAGACTTCAAAATCTTGAGACCCTTACATTGGATTTTGGTGATTGCACGGTAAGAACAATTTCAGTTTTACAACTTATAATGTTATAGAGATGTGTAACATTAATGAAATTTAATCTGTAAAAGTTCTTGTAGTTGATACATGAAGCTAATCCTAGGATGAAGGTGCCCTTTGTTTCCCTGATTAACCTTAAGCTGTCCGATGTCGATTTTGGGAATAGTGTTATGGTAGCGTTCACCATTGTAATGATTCGGTCATCTCCGAATTTGAAAATGCTGGATACCAGAGTAAGTGTAATGCTGTAATGAATATGTATCAAATAAAACATTCCTAAATTGCCATGTTTGTGTATCTCAACACTATTTGATTTTTCAGGCTGCAAACACGCTTAGTGATCTACCTTTGCCCAATTTTTCCACTGTTGTAGATAGAAACACATTCAGCCATGGGCAGCTTCAGACGGTGGTGTTTCGAGCTTTTCCCAGAACAGAGCATGAAATAACTTTAATAAAGTGTATACTTGCGTGTTCCCGGTCGCTTAAGACAATCAATATCAGGCAAAGCGATAAGAGTCATGATGGGAATGAAAATACCAGGAACAACTGGGAGTTGGCTAAGAAGCTGTTGAAACTCCCCCGAGCTTCCCCCACAGCCGTGGTAGATTTCTTTGACTGGTTTTAGTTTAAGTTTGGGTTGAATACCCTTGGACAATTAATGTTGCAAAATAGTTTTCGTAATTTTGTACAGTAATTGTTATATGGTTTGCTTAAAATTAGATTGTTCATATGTTGTTGTTTGTGCGTATTCTAGGTGATGAAATTTTGTCATTCGAAAGTCAAACTTTCATTTAGCATTTTAATTTGATTGTAGCAAGTAAAACTGCATTTCCAGTTTACTTTAGTTAGTCAATACTTGAAAATGTTGAATGGGTTAACTGTGAACGAGAGTCGTAATGTCAGAAGGATTGAAAACCTTTGGAAGATTAAGTGCAAAAGGCATAATGGTATTTGAAGTTTGATGATAAGGATGGCTATTGGAATGTTCAATAATATATAGAATGGTATTTGACTTTGTAAAGTCAATATTGCAAAACCATTACTAAATATTTGTTCTGGAGTAAATTGATCATTTGACATGTTTTAGAAGTTTGACTTAACAAAGTTAAACTTCTAATGGATTTACGTAAGTTGGAAACTTGAGGGACCAATTGTGTATTCTAAAGTGAATATTGGGCGGGAGTTTTAAGTATGACAACGGCAACCAACACAAATTCAGGGACCGAGTGTGAACAAAAAGTAACTATTAAACCCTTCACCGTCTCTTACCAGATACGATATTAACTAGTGCACACCAAACGATAACCACTTTTTCCACACACACACAACTTTCCAATGGCAAATTTTCCCATTTTAAACGAACTCATGGAGGTGGCTGATTCGCCAAATCTGAATGATCGTATGGCTATCTGGTTTGAAGAAGAGGCTGCCCGAGAAGGGATTCTAAGGAAGCTAGTTCTTCAGTGCATTCAGCATCTAAAGACAGGAATCATCAAGCGTAGGGAGCTGATAGAAGAGAATCAAGCTCTGGGACCTCGTGGAATTGCGCTTGACTGTGTGGATGCGCTGAACAAAATCCAGTCGAGGCACACAAACCAACTTGCCCAATTCATACAGATTGTTGCTCAAACAGATGAAGGTATTCGGTTCAACCAAGAGTTTGTTAAGAAAATGGCTGAACATAATGCCTGAATTTTTGGTTTTCCATGATGTAGATAAAGGGGTCTTTTGGGTGATAGTTTTGCTAAAAAGGGTATGTAAATTATATTTGATGTAGTTGGTATGATGTTTAACAGAATTTATTAATGATAAAATATCATTTGGGTATGTGTTGTTTAATCTGTTATTGTATTGTGATATGGGTTGTATTTTAGTGTTATTACTATCACCAAAACCAAACAGGCCCTTGTATCAGCAAAACCAAACAGGCCCTTGTATCACCAAAACTTTATTTAGTTGAACCAAACACCCCCTTGTATCAGCAAAAGCAAAGGCAATGGTTTAAAAAGATGTGGTGAAAATGCAAATACTTTGGCACTAAATCATTGTTAGCCTTAATAGTTTTATTAGAAGTGATGGTCATTCACGTTTAGGAACTTTGTAATGTGTGTTAGATATCTTGATAGAATAGTCAACGGGCTCGTGGATTGGACTAAGCTAAATGGGTATTAGTTTAGTTAAGCTTGCCTTATATCCAATCCAACCCATGTCCAAGCCCACGAAGCCCATAGAAAGCCTTTTAGGGCATCATGTTACTTGTACTATAAATACCCCTCAAAGTCTCATTTGAGGGGTGTGCTTGAAAGTGTGTGTGTGTGTTCTTCATTTGCAATAAACATCATCTTTATTGTGTTTATCTTTTCTCTCCACATACACGATTTATATATATCATTCAAGTCACCATCTTTCTCTTAATCTTTTCTTCTTTATTTCTACGCTTAGCTTGTGTTGGTGTTAACGTGGTATACACGTATAGTGGTTATACGTGGTGGGTTTGTGATAAGGTTGATAAAAGTAAGGTCCTACAATTGGTATCAATCGCCTAACAATGGTTTAGGAGTGTTTGTGTTTGTTTTTGAAGTTTTGGTACCATACGCGTAAAGCTCTCGCTATACATCTTTGCCACGCTTAAAGCTTTAATTTTTGCACTTAAAAATTCAAGATTCTTGTGGTTTAAGGTTTATTTGGTGTTAAAGTTTCAGTTTTTTGCAAAAAGTTCGAAGCTTTACGTGTTTTTCTTCATTTTTAAACTCGTGTTTGGTTCGTTGGTCCTTTCTACGCGTAAGCCTTCTAAACACTTTGGGTGAAAAAGGTCAAAAGATTTGTGTTATTGGAGTGTTTTTAAGGCTGTTTGTGCAAGAGAAATCGGTTGAATCACTGGAAATTTTTTACGCGTAGGTCAAAACCCTCTTTTTACGCGTAAGAAAAGTCAAACCCTTTTTCTACGCATAAGTTTCTACGCATAACTTTTTGGCTAAGAATCTTCGAGCATCAAAGGTTACTCAGTGCTTCCCTCACTTGGATAAGTTTGTGGAACACTTCGACTTGTGGATATCTTTTACGCTGTGACAGTGTAAAGGATTTTTTACGCGTAGGTCAAAACCCTCTTTTTACGCGTAAGAAAAGTCAAACCCTTTTTCTACGCATAAGTTTCTACGCATAACTTTTTGGCTAAGAATCTTCGAGCATCAAAGGTTACTCAGTGCTTCCCTCACTTGGATAAGTTTGTGGAACACTTCGACTTGTGGATATCTTTTACGCTGTGACAGTGTAAAGGATTTTCGGTTCTAAACCTAAGTTTACGCATAAGCATAAACGCCTACGCGTAACAATCTACGCATAAGTTCCACTTACGCATAAGATTTCTACGCCTAAGCATTTTTGTTTACGCCTAAGCCTTAAGTTTACGCGTAAGATACTGGTCTACGCCTAAGGAATCCTACGCCTAAGCACAATCTCTACGCCTAAGCATCGTCTACTCGTAACTTTGTGTTTCTACGCCTAAGCTCTTCATTTTTCAAAAAAAAAAAAAATCAAATTTTTGAGGAGACTAAACGTTCAAGTTTTACGCGAAATTCAAATTTTGGTTTAACTGTGAAAATTTTGGTCAAAAATTCAAATTTTTGGGCTCAAATTCGAATTTTTCGGGTCAAATTTGGCGTCAAAATTGTCATAACTCAAATTTTTCATACGACCTTAGAATTGATTTTTACAGTGAATTTCAAATTTTGGTAGAAATTTTTTAGCCTAAGAACCAAGTTCACGAGTACGACTTTCAGAAAAACTTAAAACGGCAATATCTTCATCAACCACAACTCCTCTATCGTTGAATCGATCCTACATCAACTTTATCATATCATACCTTCATCAATGGCAACTCAACAAGACATTCATGCAGCCGGTGCCGAAAACCGTCCTCCTATGTTGGCAAAAGGTGGTTATCTTCAATGGACAAGTCGTATGCTTCGTTACATAAAGACCAAACCTAATGGGAAACTCGTGATTCAATCCATTCAGAATGGACCCTTCAAGCCTCGACAAGTCTATGTCCCTGGAAATGCTAATGCAACACCTCCCATCCCACCATCCTCTCGTCTTCAAAATGAATCAGAATACACTGAAGAGGATCAGAAGCAAGTCGATGCAGATGACATGGCAATTCATATTGTCCAACTGGGTTTACCAATAGACATCTTTGCTGCTGTAGACAGTTGTGAAACTGCTTTTGATATGTGGGAACGTGTTAGACGGCTTTGTCATGGAACATAAATTGGTCAACAAGACATGGAGAACAAGCTGCTAACTGAATGGGAAAAGTTCACGTCAACTCCAGGAGAATCCATTGAATCCTACTATGGAAGGTTTTGCACTTTGATGAATGAGCTTATCAGAAACAAGTTGACACCCAGAACTATCGTTCAAAACATCAAGTTCCTGAACAATCTTCCAGAAGAATGGGGACGATATGTCACTATTGTCAACCAAACAAAAGACTTACATCAGGTGAACTTTGATCAACTAAACGATTTCCTGAAACAAAACCAAGTTGAAGTGAATGAAGTCAGGAAAGAAAGATTGGCAAAGAATCATAATCCATTGGCACTTATTGCAAAGACTCAACCTACAGTGAATACACAACAACAAGCTTCATCATCTTCCACTAACAACAACTTGCAGCAATACATTCCTCAACAATAAGCTGTTATTCCTCAACAACAATTCTATCCACCAGAACAACAAGTCATTCAACAACAACAGTATCAACAATACCAGGAACAAGGAATCACTGATCCTGCAACTGAACAAGAAGAAGCTTTGTTACAGGTATTTTCCTTATTGGGTAAAGCATTCAGAAGTCGCTATTCCACACCAACTAACAACAACCAAAGGATTTCATCAAACACTCGCAACAGGCAAATTGCACAGCCGGGTGTGAATATGGATAATCAAGGACAAATGGTTGGAGTTATTGGGAATCAGTAGGGATATGCTACTGGATTTCGCATGGGTAATCAGGCGGTTCCGTATCAGGGTAATCAGTTGGGTCAGAATGTTGGAAATCAGATGGGACAAAATGTTGGGAATAGAGCAGTGGGTAATCAGAATGGGAATGTTGCAGCTCCAGTCGTTGGGAATTATGGAAATGTGAATCAGGGTAATCAGATTAAGTGTTATAATTGTCAAGGAGTGGGTCACATGGCACGAAATTGTCCCACTAAGCCACACAAGAAGAATGCTGAGTTTCTTCGGAAAGCTATGCTGTTAGCACAGAAGCAAGAAGCTGGGATACAGTTGAGTGCTGAGGAAAATGATTTTTTCGCTATTGTGGATGATTTGTAAGACCTCGAGGAAATCAATGCGAACTGCATATTCATGTCAAATCTTCAGGAGACTAAGTACGACACTGATTCTGACGCACCTCCTGTCTATGACGCCAACGCAGTATCTGAGGTACCAATCATTGATCCATGTTATAACAATGTCATATTTGATGTGTTTACTCATAACGAACAACATTCTGTGACGCCAGCACCTACTTATGATACATACCTGGACAATCCGAGTTGTAGCAATACTAACTCTGAAACTCCAGATGTGGATCCTAGTGGAGGCTGTGTGGCACAAAATACTGAGACTGATGAGGAAACACGTGCATACTTTGAATCATTAATCAATAACTGTGGCATTGAAATTGAGAAAGTTAGACCGGTCAATCGCGAAGTAAAGGCAGCGAATGCTAAATTGACCGATGAGCTTGAGAGTTACAAGGAGAATGCAAAAGCCTTTGAATTTCAGAAAAACAAAGAATCAGAATTAGAAATTGGTTATCGAAATTCTGTTTTAAGAGAAAAAGAATTGAAACTCAAGTATGACACTTGATGTGAATTCTCACTTGAAAATTAAATCTTTAAACAAGGAAATTTCAGATCTAAATGACCAACTTTCAAAACAAAAAGCGATGTTTTCTGATCTTGAAAAAGAGAAGAAGCAGTTGATTACTGATTTTTCAAAATGAGAAGATTCCCTTCTTGATGAAATTCTTGATAAAAATGAGAAAATTAAATCTTTGGACAATTTGCTTCTCACAACGGGTCATTCAGATAAAACAAACAAGATGCTTTCTAACCAAGTTAATCCGCGTTTTCATACTTCACATAAAATGGCACTTGGTAACGACCCTTCTTCGTTCCTCAAGAAAGCTCAGAAACTTAAGAATGTGTTAAATAATGGAAATGCATTACATGAACCCATTATTGTTCGTGATTCTCATGAAACGTTAGAACTATCCAAGGAGAGTAGAGAAAAAATGAAACAAAAAGGTCCGGAAATCAAACCTATTGATTATAACACATGGAACAAAATTAACGGAATCCCTTTTGTAAATCAAAAAGAAAAGTCAAAGTTCTCCATCACACAAAATGTTTCAAACAAAGAGTCAACACCTGTTTCAAAATCTGTTTCAAAACCAATCGTTGTCTCAAAATCTCTTTCGAACATTGAACAAATGTCTTCAAACAATCCTTTTAACTCAAGTGATGCGAGAAGTATTTTAGACAATGTGAAAACCAGAATTGCAGATCTTCAAGACACTGTTAAAACTAAAACCAATATTACAACAAACATCTGGTTTAACAGTTTTTATAATGAACATAAAAAGTTTTTTGAAACTCAAATTGCCCCTCAGCTGAATAACATCAACTCAAGGGTAATTCATTTTGAACAAGCGTTTTTGAAAGAAACAGCTGACTTTGTCAAGAACCATAAATCCCTGGTAAAGCAAGCTAAAGACTGTGTTGAACAAATCAAAGTTTTGGAAACTCTAAATGACTCTCTCTTCGAAGATGTTCTGACTACTGATATTATGTCCATTATTTTGCAAACATATTCTGTTGAAGATCATGAAAGACTCCAGTCTGAAACCTCCGTAATTGTTTCAAAATATGAAAAAGCTCTTGAAAAACTTGAAAAAGAAAATGTCTCATATTTTAAACAACTTTGTTAATACAAATATCGTCATTAAACGTTATTTATATTTTTGATCTTTGCCTAAGTTTTGTTAACGACAAAAGTAAATTTAATTTATAAAAGCTTAAAGCTTGTCAAGTTTATTAGATATTAAAACAAGCTTTCTCAAACAATATATTCATCATTCAAGCATTTACATTTATGATTAGTAACATCTTGATATGACTCTAATCAATATGTATGATAGTAGTTTATAGAATGTGTTAGGTTCTTAAAACCAAACACTACTTAAGCATTTGCATATTTCTATTAATAGTAATACAACACTTGACATCTTGTATTACATCATAGGAATCATTTGTAGATTCCATTAGATATTTTGTGAAGATTTATACTCTCCATATCTTGCACAATCTCTCTTAGATTGAGTTGACTTTAAGCAAGATTTGATATCTTTGCTGTCAGTCTGGCGGTACCAATTGGGTACACGGGCGGAACCCTTTTTAGGGGTCCGCGGTCCGTGGACGCTCCTGTCCATTTTGGCTATAAATAGCAATGCCAAGCCAAGTAGTCTCTCATCCCTTTCTAACATACTCTCATACATATTTTCTCTCTAACCTTTCTAACTTAGTTTCATATCATATTAGTGATCTCTTTTGTAGCAAAGAAGATCAAGTCATATTCAAGCTTCAACGAGAAGTTGGAAGTCTTGTTTGTTTAGTGTTGTATGATCTAGTGTTGATCCATACTTCATTGTTGTATCAAACCATCATAATCTTGTGAGTGTGAGTGGTTAGTATTTTAGTCCTCAAAATACATTGTGTGTGGGAGTAGTTGTACCCTTGGAAAGAACTCGACATCTAGCTTAGTGTCGGAAATAGTGTAAGCGACGTGTAAAGGTTTTCTCCGCCGGTGAAAGGAGCTTGTTGACTAGTGAAGTTAAACTCTCGAGTGTGAGACTCGGGGAGTGGAGTAGGGCAAGGAAAAAGAGTCCTTGTAGGCCGAACCACTATAAACAACTTGTTGTGGTTTGATCATTTCTTTCCTTACTTACCTATTACATATTGCTTGCATATTTCATCAACATACTTAAGATCAATATCAATTGATCTTTCAATAAGTTTCAAAACAAAGTTTTTAATCGGTAAACTATTCAACCCCCCTTCTAGTTTTCTACAAACTTGATCGAAAAACTGAGGAATGCAAGTATGACAAACTGTCGTATGAGCGTGCCTACAATGACATGAAAGCGAAAAATAATCTTTTGAGGGCTCAGCTGGAAAGTCAAAAAGGAAAGGCAGTGGATACTGTGATTAAAAAACCATTGACTGAGGAGAAAGCAAATGTTCCCAAACCGGTTTTAAAACCAAAAATGTCTGTTTCTATGCCTCTTCCAAAAGTCAATGAGAAAAATGTTTCATCAAAACCAGTCACTCCACCTGCCCTACCTAAACAAAATGTTGATAAAGGAAAAGCGGTTATCGAGAAACCAAAAGTTTTAGCACCTGGACTTTTTTAGATGAGTACCACTAATGCGTCTGCCTCCACATCTAAAACATATGGAACAAAAGACATTAGTTCAGAAAAGCACTCTAAAGAGACTAGGAAAGCTGAAACCACTTCTCTAGATAAAAATGTGAATCCTAATGCGTGTGCCTTACCTTCTACAGGACTAGAAAGCACCTCTAGAAGCAGCAGACTAAAGCCTAAGAGCAATACAAGGAACAATAGAGTCTCGACTGCCTCTAGGAGTAGTAGCTTGAATAAAAAGAAGAAAGTAGAAGAACACCCTAGGAATTTACCGTTTTTGAATAAGAAAGACATTTCATCTAAATGTACTGAACGTATGAAACTTGCTAAGTCTAATGAATGTGTTGAATCTCTTTGTTTAACTTGCAAGAAATCTTTAATTAATGATCAAGATGATTGTGTTTCTAAGAATGTGAATGATAAGCCTGTTAAGAAGAACGTCCCAAAAAGATCTTACGCTAAACAAGTAGGAAGACTAGTTGCAAAACTTAGGCTTTTCACTACTGACAAGAACCATAGTGTTTACTTTAGGGATGATATTTGGAAACCCACGGGTAGAACTTTCACACTCCAGAATGGTTGAATGAGTAATGAACCTACTGTCCCAGTAGATAACTTCTATGAGTGTGATATGGATGTTACCTCTAACCCAAAGGAACCAAAATCAAAACGGTTTCCACAATATTCTTTTTCTGTTACTGGCAGGTTATCGAAATTTGTCTTTGGATCGTCGACTCGGGTTGCTCCAAGCACATGACCGGGAATCTGAAGCTGCTGATCAATTTCGTCTGAAAATTCATGGGAACCGTACGTTTTGGAAATGATCATGTAGCAGCTATCATGGGTTATGGAGATCTACCTTTTGGAAATTATCTTATCACTCGGGTTTACTATGTCGAAGGGTTGGGACACAATTTGTTTTCAGTCGGGCAGTTCTGTGATGCAGATTTAGAGGTTGCTTTTAGGAAAAATGCTTGTTTCGTTAGAAACTTGGATGACACTGATCTCTTAACTGGGAATCGTGATACAAACTTGTATGCTATCGACATCAATCAAATGGCCTCTTCATCACCAATATGTCTTATGACACGAGCATCTGGAACACAGTCCTGGTTGTGGCATAGAAGGTTATCCCATCTCAATTTCGACACCATCAACAACCTTGCCAAAGACAACATCGTCAACGGACTTCCAAAGTTCAAATACACCAAGGATCACTTATGTCCATCATGCGAACAAGGAAAAAGCAAAAGAGCATCATATAAACCCAAATCCGTACCTAGTTCGGAAGCAAAGTTGCATATGTTGCACATGGACTTATGTGGCCCAATGAGAGTTGAAAGCATTAACGGGAAAAAGTATATTCTTGTTATCGTTGAATACTATTCAAGATATACATGGGTTAGGTTCCTGAGATCAAAAGACGAAGCACCAGGCATCATCATCACCTTTCTGAAACGTATTCAAGTACTTCTTCAAACTCCAGTAAGGGTAGTAAGAACAGACAACGGCACTGAATTCACTAATCAGGAGTTAAGAGCTTATTTTGAAGATGTTGGAATTACTCATCAGACATCAGCTGTTAGAACTCCACAGCAGAATGGGGTAGTTGAAAGAAGAAATAGAACTCTTGTGGAAGCTGCTCGCATAATGCTAATTTATTCTAGTGCACCGTTATTTCTATGGGCTGATGCTGTTGCTACTGCTTGTTTCACTCAGAACCGATCCCTAATCCATCCAAG
This sequence comes from Chrysanthemum seticuspe, assembly GCA_019973895.1. Lineage (NCBI taxonomy): Eukaryota > Viridiplantae > Streptophyta > Magnoliopsida > Asterales > Asteraceae > Chrysanthemum > Chrysanthemum seticuspe. The sequence goes on from BPTQ01000008.1 coordinate 14,514,764, forward strand.
ATTCAATAAAACCCCATATGAGATAGTGAACAACAGAAAACCTGATATCTCTTACTTTCACGTGTTTGGCGCTTTGTGCTATCCTACGAATGACAGAGAAGATCTAGGGAAACTGAAAGCTAAAGGTGATATTGGAATCTTCATTGGATATTCAGATAACTCGAGGGCATTCAGGGTGTATAATAGAAGAACTAGGAGGATCATGGAGACGATGAATGTGAAGTTTGACGAACTTTCACACATGGCTTCTGAGAGACTCGTTCTAGAACCCGCACTGAACCCGCAGACTTCTGAACACATCAGTTCAGGACTCGTACCTCAAAGAGCTCAATCAACTTCGTTTGACAATCCTAAAGAACAAGAATGGGAGAATTTCTTCGAGTTAATGTTCGATGAATACTATGGTGGAACTTCGACAAATGCATCAAACCATCATTCCGCTGCACCCGCTCAAAATCATCCACCACCACCAACAGAAGATGCATCTACAATGGTCGAAAACAATGCACCAACTCCATCCACATCATCTACATCTACTCCAGTTATTGCACCCGTCCTACCAACAGTTGATGAGCAAAACCAAAACCAGAACGATGCAACGTTAGATGAAGACTTATTTGAAAACCCGTTTGCTACGGAATCAGCTGAATCATCTTCACACTTACGAGAACCATCTAACTCGCATACGTTTAACCAACGGTATCCTTCTACTCTGAAGTGGACATAAGACCATCCAATTGAACAAGTTATTGGTGAACCTTCAAGGCCAATTCAGACGAGACACCAACTTGCCACCGATTGCGACTTATGCATTTACCTTTGCTCAATTAGCAATATTGAACCAAAGAACATTCGCGAGGCAATGGCAGAACCCGCATGGATAGAAGCGATGCAGGAGGAACTTCTCCAATACCGTCTGCATGACTCTTGGGAAATGGTTCCAAGACCAATTGAAATTCGCGTCATTGATCTTAAATGGTTATGGAGAACAAACGGGATGAAGAAATGACTGTCATTCGCAACAAAGCTCGTCTTGTGGCCAAAGGATACAGACAGGAAGAGGGAATAGACTTTGAAGAGTCATTCGCGCCGGTAGCTAGACTAGAAGCAGTCAGGATATTCTTAGCCTATGCAGCTCACAAAAACATCACGGTTTATCAGATGGACATTAAGACCGCGTTCTTGAATGGAACCCTGAAAGAAGAAGTGTACGTGAGTCAGCCAGAAGGCTTCATAGACATGGAACATCCAGACTACGTCTACAAACTCAAAAAGGCAATCTATGGTCTAAAACAAGCTCCGAGAGCGTGGTATGACGAACTGTCCTCTTTCCTTATCCAAAACAATTTCACCAAAGGAACAGTTGATCCTACCTTGTTTACACAAAAATGCAAAAACGACATTTTGATTGTTCAGATTTACGTGGACGACATCATCTTTGGGTCCACTAATCCAAATCTTTCAAAACATTTTGAAAATCTCATGAAAAGCAAATTTGAAATGTCCATGATGGGGGAACTAAAATTCTTTCTTGGTTTACAAATACATCAATCCTCACGTGGAATTTTTATAAATCAAGCTAAATACACAACTGAGATTTTGAAAAATCATGGTATGGATAATTGTGACTCGGTCGGAACACCAATGGTAACTTTACCAAAAATTGGAGCCAATTTGTTTGGGAAACCTATTGATCCGAAGAAATATCGGAGCATGATTGGTTCTCTCATGTATCTTACTGCTAGTCGACCCGATATTCATTTTGTTGTTTGCTTATTAGCACGGTTTTAGGCAAAGCCTACCGAACTGCACCTCAAAGAGGTTAAAAGGATCTTTCGGTACCTGAAGACATCCATTCACATGGGACTTTGGTATCCGAAGGAATCCGGATTTGATCTTATTGCCTTTTCAGATGCGGATCACGCCGGTGATCAAGTTACAGCAAAAAGTACATCCGGAGGAGCACAATTTTTGGGTGAAAAGTTAGTAAGCTGGTCTTCAAAGAAACAAGATTGCACTGCGCTTTCAACCGCTGAAGCTGAGTATGTGTCTCTATCTGCGTGTTGTGCTCAAGTTCTATGGATAAGAACGCAACTCACAGATTATGGCTTTACTTTCGATAAAATACCTATGTATTGTGACTCGAAAAGTGCCATAGCCATATCATGCAATCCTGTTCATCACTCAAAGACTAAGCATATCAGAGTCCGCTATCACTTCATCAAAGAGTACGTCGAAAATGGTACTGTTGAATTATTCTTCGTGAAGACAGATTACCAACTCGCTGATCTATTTACTAAAGCCCTTCCAAAAGAAAGGTTTGATGATTTAGTTCGATGACTTGGAATGCGAAGCCTAACCCCTGAGGAGTTAGAACGTCTTCTCGAATCTTCTTGAAAATGATTTTCCAAAAAGCTTCGCTGTAAATATTTTTGAAAAACAAAATACAAAATTTGAAAAACCATCAAAAGCAAAATATAAAAATATAAAACTTTCAAAAAATACAAAAACAATATAAAATCAAAAATCCAAAAATATTCTTCTCACGACATGTTTCTCGTATAATCGATATTCTGTACATTTCTAGAAATGTCATTCAACAATGATACGGGTATGTACAGATGCTTGAGCGAGAGTTCTTTAATATGTTTTCTAAAACATGTCGCTTTTCAAAATTTCTTCATAAAATGGCTTTCGTATACTTCAGTATGAAACCCGCACCAAAATGATGACTTTTGATTATTTCAGATCAAAACTCGTGTTTTCATAGAAAAATCCAGTGTACGCATCAGTGCACTACATTTAAAAATGGTGAGAAATCATCATCATCTTGAGCACCTTTTCAAGATTGTTCAAAAAGATTTTCAAAATCTTTCAAAATATTTTGTGCTCAAGATAACTCCATCTAAACCCTTAATTGATTCTAAATTTTCTGTATGAAAAATATGCTTTCTTTAAGGGGGAGTATAAATCAAAAACTGTTCCAAACTTCATACTAAATCAGTTTCTCTCCAAATGCTTTTCGAAAAACATATATTTTAATCATTTTGTTTCAAAAACATCATAGATATGCTATTTTTGAGGGGGAGAAACGTGATTAAAATGTGATCTAAAATGTTTAATGATCGGTGTTTGAATCTCAAAAGAGCTCGACTCAGACGGAACCAATGAATTGACGAGTAATCAATGTACCAATTCGAGAAACTTGTGATAGACATGCACTTACATGGGTCTAACCTCCTTTTTCAAGGAGATTTTACAACTTCAAGGTGGTTATTAGAGCTAGTTGTCACCTAAAAACTGACAATGGAACTATCTAACTATGCAACGTAACCGTGTCTCGTGGGGAATTGTCTATCATGAGCAGATCAATTCAAAAAGTGCGAACTCTACCCTCTATGTGCAGATTTCTGTAAAACTTATAAGCACATGTGAAGGGGGAGTGTTTCTAAAAATATAAAACTCCCGGAGTGTTCCAAACATGTTTTTAATCATAAACACTGAGAGATTTTCAAGAAAAATGGTCTTATGGCAACAATAGGGCAGTCATGGAGTTATAAGGTGACTAAGGATAGGAAATCAGTCCTATGATCCGCCAGAGCCGGAGGGATCTACCCAAGGACATCACCAATAGTTAGTATTAGAAGTCCTTAGGTATGATTGAAAAAAGGAGTAATGTGAGAAAGGAGAAAGAAGGGGTTGAAGAATTAAAAAGAAATATATAGAAAGGGTGAAAAGAAATAGCCCTCCATATTCAACCTTAGGGCAGAAACCGGGTTCAATACATATGCTACTGGTTGTCACTTAGTTGACACTGGTATTGAAGACAAAGACGTCATGGACCCAGTGACGCACTGCACCTAACCTTCTAGCCACTCAATTCCTCTCAAAAGGGATTTGTTTCATTCTCACTGGGAACCCTACATAATCTACCGACTTTCTCTTAGAGATGGTTGGTATTGAAGAATGAGACCCTCTCCCTAGTCTCCGCTCAGGAAAACCAAAATGCACTAATTGAGTCTAGAGCCACGAGATTCATTAAAAGATCTCATAGGAACACATGACATTTCATCGCTTGTTGTTCATCAATAAGGACACAAGTGATACATTCTAGAGTCCTACGCAGGTCTTAGCAATCTGCCAGAACATTTATAAGAAGTTTCACATCTGTGATCTTCAGTGATTGAATGGAAACTCCTGCCAGGGTCAACATCAAGCAGCCCTGACAGCAGGTCACTTCGGTAATTCTCCGTGGATTATGCTTAGTGTATCTCAAACGGTCTACAGTCGTGAGGTGATGCTTCAGTGTACCTCAGTGACTCATCTGAACTGTAGGTGTACTTCGGTATATCGTGTTATCTCACTTGTGGGACTCCAGTTCAGGAACGGCCCTTGTGAGAATTAGAGACGTGGTTTCACACTATGCTGTTAACACCCTCGAAATTCAAACTTGTAGGTGCCGGAATCCGCTTATTTCTAACCTGTTTTTATGTTTTCTTCTTATGGAAGCTCTGGAGCGGATTGATCGTGCAGACTCTTCACATGCTCATACCAACAACACATGAAAGTTCTCATCAAAATCAAAGGCTACTCAAAGTTAAAGATGATTCTTCGTCAATGTCAAAGAATCTACAAAGTATAAAGACTCGAGAACTACATCATTGGTACCCAAAAGACAAATAGAAGTGTGAGCATGGTGGAGAAAGGCGTGGAGACACCAAAACAACAAAGCTGACAACGGCAGACAACCACATTATCTGATTACAAAGCATGAAGGAACAAAGAATTAAGACTATTCTATATCTACATACAAAGTTCAAGCTCGAGAAAAGTAAAGACCTAATTAAGTGGAGCATCATTTGAATGACCACCCCTTAGGGGGAGATCAATTGTTAGCCTTAATAGTTTTATTAGAAGTGATGGTCATTCACGTTTAGGAACTTTGTAACGTGTGTTAGATATCGTGATAGAATAGTCAACGGGCTCGTGGATTGGACTAAGCTAAATGGGTATTAGTTTAGTTAAGCTTGCCTTATATCCAATCCAACCCATGTCCAAGCCCACGAAGCCCATAGAAAGCCTTTTAGGGCATCATGTTACTTGTACTATAAATACCCCTCAAAGTCTCATTTGAGGGGTGTGCTTGAAAGTGTGTGTGTGTGTGTTCTTCATTTGCAATAAACATCATCTTTATTGTGTTTATCTTTTCTCTCCACATACACGATTTATATATATCATTCAAGTCACCATCTTTCTCTTAATCTTTTCTTCTTTATTTCTACGCTTAGCTTGTGTTGGTGTTAACGTGGTATACGCATATAGTGGTTATACGTGGTGGGTTTGTGATAAGGTTGATAAAAGTAAGGTCCTACAATCATATTGTATCAAATAAAACATCCGCTTGTATCAGCTAAACCAAACGGCCCCTTTTATCAGCAAAAGCTGTTACAGCAAAACCAAACACCCCCGTATCAGAAAAATTAGAGGCAGTGGTTTCAAAACACGGGTTCAAAAGGCAAACGCTTTAGCATTAAACAACAATGTATTGACAATTGTGTATTGTAACATCATTAATTTTGACTTACCAAAGTCAAACAAACTTATGAAAACCAACAAACTGTAACTTGGGTAAGTCAAAACTATTAAGATATGCAAAACGATTTCAAACACAATTACTTAAATAAGATCACAAAATTTTATTCATCGATTTCATGTTCTCAAGAACTACAAATGTTTACTATCATCTAAACATACACTTAGCTAGACCTACAACTCTCCCTATCATCGTTTTCCTTCTTTTCCTTCCTTTCCTTAAGATATTTAAACAAAATTTCCAGATTTGTAATCCTTTCTCCCAAATCGTTAAACTTTGATAACAACATGTCATCCTCTTCCTTCTCCTTCTTAACACCAAAACGCTTTTCATTTGCGCAGTCTGCTTTCCTCAACAAACCCTTTCCCTTATCGTTTTCTGCCATTTTTGTTTTTCTTTTCGCTTTGGGAAGAATGTGTGTTGATTGTATTTTAGGGTTCACTCTTGCTCGTTCATACATATATGGTTGAAGGTTGGGTTACATTTTAACTAGGTTGGGTCAAAAAAGTGAATGGTCTATAATACCCTCGAAGGAAATCGGTTTGACTGTCCCAATTCTGGTCAAGGGACGAATCTGGCATTTAATGGCCACTGTTTGGACCGGTGGCGATGAAAAGGGCGAGGTTCGTCCCATCGCGATCCTCCGAGACAAGTTTAGGAACCAACGGTGTATTTTAGTCTTTATATATTGTGGTGAAGATGGTTCATGTAACCTGATGTTAGTATTATGTAGTCGAACTTGGTTTTACATATAGATGGTATTTATTATACTATCTTCATGTTGACCAACTTCGACTACTCATACAAGCTGTCAGTAATTTTAGCATAATCATGGTGGCTAATTCCAGGCCCGGATTTGGCTATGGGCTGCATGAGCGACGGCCCAGGGGCAGCCAAGAAGAGGGGGCATCATTTTATAGGCCCATGTGTACATATACTAGTTTCGAAGCCCAAATTAATACAAGCCCACTATTAGACCTAAAATACATTCGTATGTCATGTATCTATGTAATGATAAAAGAAAAGGCAATTTGAAAGTTCGAGTTTTGAAAGATCTTACATGAAGAATGACAGTTTGTGAACTGTGATTGAAGGCAAACTGAAGGAATCAACAATTAAAGGATTAAACGAATCAGCCCTTCATCTTTTCTTCTTCTCATCAATTTGACGAGGTAATATTGTTTCAAACTTATTTATTTGATTTTAGCAGAATGTTGTATAGTTTACATTCGTAAGTATGATGCTCAAAATAGGAGGCGAAAGAAAATTCAATAAGAATCTGAGTGAACTTAGCATGGTTTTATGAATGGGTATGTTGATGATGAGATTAAGTTAATGAAAAACTTAAAAATAATAAAAATGTAGAAAATGATGAGGTTAACGTTAATGTAGATAATGAAATCCATGGAATGAAAATATAGAAAATGTTGAGGTCAACGTTAATAAAGATAATGAAAATCTTATAACTAATGACAAAGTAATTAATGTTTTTATTCAAGAAACGCACATAGACATCGTTTTAAGTGATCTAAGTTAAACTTGGTATTTGGAGTGTAGCTTCTCATATTGTAACATTATATTTAATAAATTAAAATCGGCGTACGGATGAGTCGCATGTCTTGACTAGGTTTCAAAGCCGTAAAAAAATAGTGTGTTGCTTGTTTAGAACATGCATATTTCACTCGGCTCGCTCAGGGCATCCGAAAACTCAGGACCGGCCCTGGCTAATTCTATTAAATATTTTGTGACTTTGTTGATTTTTGATTAAATTTTTGATACCCCTCAACAAACGGAAAATGAGAATGACGAGTGATTAATTTTTAGTTGGTTCATGAAAGCAATGTGGGGTGCAAAATTGCAAACACTACTTTAATCAGTGTTGATGCTAGTGAATGGGCATCAAGTCATTTACTTTTTACTCATTATTGTAGTAGTCGGCTCTATGTAATATACTATAAACTACAGTGTAATGTTTACTTTTAGAGTTCAACAATTCAAAATGTTTTAAACTGGCTTCTAACGAGTAGAGTTAGACTCGCACGTTATTAGGCTTTGTAAGATGTTCTTCTATTTATATGCTTAAAATAGCGCGGGAGGGGGGGGGGGGTTGCTATACATTATGAATAGTCGATTAATATTCATTACAATTATTAACATATAGTATATATGAAATATACTTACTAATATTTATTCTCTCATAACGATTTTGAAGAGGAAGCTTCACGTACGGTTTTGAAGCCGAGCCTTTCTAGGAGTGAGGCCTAGGGACCGACATGATGAATGGTTTTGGTCGCCCAACGGTAGTATTCGATGGCGTGAGATTTTTCCCAAACAGTATTTGCGATATGTTTGCAATACTTTGTTTTGCTAAAAAAGATTTTGTGAAGTATACATTATAGATAAAAAGTTTATGGGAATAATATTCACAAAAAGACGATACAAACTTGTTATATCTATATGTCATAAAACTTCGTAACTAATTAAAATAATGGAATATGTCACTCGATAGTAATCAAGTTTCATGAGTTTTCAATTTGGTACTTCAAACTTTATATCAACTATAAAAACTATCAAAGTTTCAAAACTGGTTCATTCTTGTGTAATTTCTAAAATTAGTGTGCTTAAAGTATCCATATATGCATTAACATGTTGTACATTAATACTAAACACTCACCGCTGAATTTAACTACTTCCAACCGGACTTTATGTACAACCCGTTAATGAACGACTAAACATAAATAATAACCACAGAATAATAACTAAGTTTGAGAAGTGTTTCGTTCATGTCACTCTAACATAAAAATTACGTAAGAATATAACAGTTTTGAAACTTTGATTGTTTTTATGGTTGATATAAAGTTGAAGATAGCAAATTGGAACAACTCAAAATATTTCCGTTTTACTCATTATTATAGTATCCGATTTTATTTACTTCACAAATAATTTCCTTTTCACAAATACTACTGTGTGATAGTGTTTGATTTATGAACTACATTTGACTTTGTTATCAATTTTCTCATGGATTTTAAAGAAAAACAATTATTGTATAAAGCGAATAGAAATTATTTGATGAGAGTGTTGTGTCTTACTGTATGAGTTTTGAGCAAGTCCAAAACTTGTGCCTAAGTTTTTTCCCACATCGGTGGAAGACAACAAATTTCACTTGGTTATATACTATGGTGTAGATGGTTCATGCAACTTGATATTCGTATTATGCAGCCGCATATGGTCGTACCGGATGGTAAATATGGGTTTACCATTATAGTTAGCATCTGTTGCATATCTGCGGGGCTGATACATACAAGTTATTAGGTTTTTTGTAATATGTATGTAATCAACATTTGTGTGAAAATGATATCTTTTATCAAATTTTGGACCACTAATGCTTTATTATAATATGTGATCAGCTCATATATCAGCATCTTGTGGGTTACTAGCATGACGGATATCAGCATCTTGCAGGTTATTAGCATGACGAATATCTTGCAGGTTGCAGGTTATTTAGCTTGCCGGCTATCTGAATCTCTTTCACCACCGGGCCCTTTGAAGGCTATGAAGACCTTGCTACGTACCGTGTGGACGTATTCATAAAAAACAATGTTTTTTTTTCCCAAGCTTTATCAGCACTGTGCAAACCTAATAGATGATGCATATAGCATTCTTAAGAGGTAGCAATCTCGACCCCGTTTACATATGAATGGGTCGATTCAGGAGAGAATTTATATCTGGCTTAGAAGATAAAGGGTGAAACGGGCCGAAAGTTTCCCAAAAGATGCATTTCAAGTAAAAGGTATCAATCTCTACCTTTCTGCCCTCGCGGTGTAGCGAATCTGACATGCCTATCTCACATAACAGGTTCGTTTTCACAGGTTGTTGCGGTTGCCCATTATTCCTCCAGGATCTCCTTGTCATCACAGACATATATCATGCATCAACAACATTCAATAAAATAGAAAGAAACGTATGGTTTTCACAGGTTCATGGTTGTTTCCAGGATCGATATAAAACACAAGATTAACAAGAAGATGATTCTGATAAATATCACAACATAATAACGATTATGTTGTATTGAATTGATTGATCATATTGTTGAATACAATTGATGATTGATTACAGATTTCTGGACCTATTTATACACATTGAATCGGTACCTTTGACAAGGAGAATACCAATTCACAAAAAGTAATCGACACTTCAATTCTAAACGTTATAAACCTTATAACAGAAACGGTTATTTGTTTTGTTTCTGACCCAGCCTATACATATTAACACTAAAGTACTAAACTACCCTTAATCTTTGATTTCTATAACATTAAGGGTCCAACACGCGGATGTTATCAATGCTCACTTGCAGATTATTATACCAAAAATCAAGCTCCAATTCAATCAGATTATCACTTCTAAACGAAACATCTAGTTCTTAAAGCAGCCGCACACCTAGAATCTTTTCTTGAACATAGGACCTGAGACATTTTAAATTTTAGACTAAGCTCTAATTACATGTGGTTCAAGTCAAGTATATATGCGTTCGACATGAACAAGTTAATACTCCCTTAACCGTGATCAGCATAGCCAACAATTTTCAGATGAAGATAGTACAAAACCTTAGTTCTGCCAACTATATAAGACACATGATATATAAAAGTCAAAACAGATGAAAATTTCAGATAAAAATTCATAATAGGTAACATCAGCGGTCATGCAAAAGAGATAAGCAATCAAAACTGGACTATTACTACTAACTAGATACGCCCTAAATCACGACACTCAACTTGAATGTTAAACATGAACTTGGTTATGTTAGGCCTTTTATACTATAATCAATAATGTATAATGAGGGTGGAATTGTTTTCGTGAGGGAGAGCGAGAGACAGAGATAAGACACACAAACACATTGCTTTATTATTTCTTGACTTCACAAATAAAACTTACATGCCAACACTTATTTATAACACACCAAGTACTTCTGGAAGAACCTAAAAGCATAGTTGACACAACATAACTGATATAAAACTACTAAATAAAACTGTAAAGTAAACTGCCAATTCAAATTCAAACATAGTCTTCATGTTCCAGCTTCCATCTTATCTTATGACTTGAGTTTATCATCAACAAAACATAGGTAGCTTGTCACACATACTATTAAGCCTAGTTCCTTGAAGAGCAGGGTCCGCACATTGAGCTAGATGCACCTTGAGGCTCATGACTCTTAAGGATTTCCAAAAGCCGCTGAGCCATAATAGCAAATCTCCTCTTATTATCCTCAGTAACATTCGCAAGTTGAGCAATCTGCAAAATGCCCTTGTGTTTCTCCGGTTCCTCAGACCTAAGCGCCTCGGCCAATATATAAACCAGCTTCGGACATGACTTAGTTTGTAAATCACACATAAACTGCTGGTCAAACACCCTCCCATATCTCCACAACCGCCTCCTATAATTCTCATCATTCCCATTCAAAAACCCCAAAACACGAACCAAACACTCCACTTGATTCTTCATCTCCGGGGATTTAATTGAATTCACAATCAACTCCATACTACAATTCAATGCCTCGCTTAACTGCATAACAATACTCACAATATGCATACCACTATACGAAAGACAATCATCGTATAAAAAACTCTTCAAACTCAAAAAACTTGCGTCCGAGTTACTCATATACATAAACCGATACAATGTCACTTTCGCTGTAATATTATCCAACCGATACTTGAAAAACTGAAGCGCATCCTCAGTAGGAAGAGGAACCCTCACATTAACCGTCTCACCATAAAACCTCGAAAAACCGTTTATAATACTAGACCAAGACCTCACATAATACACCGCAGGTTTAGTAAACAAACGAAAAAACGAAGCAGCAATGTACGAGTACATTGCTGCCTCTCGTGTCACATCACGACTCGGTCTAATCATTTCATAATGTCCACATTCGTCAAACTCATTACACGGCTTATCCTCATTCGTTTCAAGCGTTTCGTTAGAATGAAAAACATAGTTCCTAAAATTAGTCCCTGGTGATTTAAGATGATAAGCTAAAAGAAATATTGGCGCAATGCCAGCTTCCTTGCTATACCCGGAGGAAAAAACTGACCTGCCGAGTGACGCAATTTGTTCGTCGGTTTTACGAGTTAGTTTTATCGCGGGTTTTCCGAGCCATTCGGTGTCTTTGAAGTCGTATTTGATTGGTGGAAGAAAGAGTCTGGTGTCGTCTAGACCTTTGTATTTGTCATTTAATTTTTGTAGGAATTTGATTTGTTGGTCTGTGAAGATGCTTGGTTGATGCTGATCCATTGCGAACTTGGTACTGGTTGTAAACATGAGAGGTACTTTAGAATGAAAATTTTCATGAAACAATGTATGTGCTCTATATATACGACCTATGCATATCTACTTGATGATCTAATGTTGAAGCAATGTTTTGAAGTAGTTTAGAATGAAAATTTGAAAGAACAACTCAACCATAAGGGGAAATTATCACAAAATCACTTATCAGCAACCTATTAACCTTACATGAAACTAAATAGGCATTAACTACCATTCCCGTCCAACAAAAAAACGCAGGTTTGCCCCTAATATCTAACATGTAAGCTAAAAAAAAAAAACTCTTTAGACTTCAAATAAGAAAGAAGATCCAATTTCCATGTGAATCAAGCTCAATGTGCTTAAATTTGTTCTCTGAACTTTAACACAATCAGAAAGCATACCGATCACCCCTTTATTCGCTATAAGAATCAAAACTTGAAAATAATCTACCATTAAATTCAACGAACTTCACAACTGTGTCAACTAAATAATACAAAAGATCCATATAAGCAAACCTTTAACACAAACACAAGGTCAAATTCAAAAAAAACTTGCATATTTGCATATATACCCAAAACACAAAGATCAACTAGAAAAATAATCATAAACAAATTTTATGGGTCGATCAGTCCCCAAATCCAAAACACAAACTATAACTTAATATCAAAAATAACAAATTTATTAATCAAAGAAAATATATAGTGTAAAGAATCAAGACCCTTACAAAGGAGAGTGTACGTATGTTGTCGATTTGGAAGAAGAAACCAAAACCACAGGAGATAACCCAAGAACCACCAAAGCTTAAATCAAACTCTTATAAGAAATCTTTGGAGCTTTTGAGTGTGACTTTGACTTGGAAAGGGAGAAAAGCATATGACTTCATAAAGTGAGCCGGCTTGGAGTGGGAAGAATAGGGAAAGGTTTTTTTTTAAATTATTATTAACTCCTTTGTGTACCGTTGAGATAAAGTGAAATCGTGGTCGCCCTGTTTGTTAAAACTAGGCGAGTACCCGTGCTTAGCGGCATCGGTTTCTAGTGGCAGACAATTAACGATATGTGATATTGTGGTAAGTGTTTTGTATAACGTTCAAAATAGAACGTGAAAAAGGATCAATATGTAATTACAAACGATTGTAACATGTGACATTTAATGAAACTTATAATAAAACATTACATCAATTATGAAATATTAACTAACAACCCATGTTACTCGTCGCATAAAACTTCTTGATACACGACAAGAGAGGTTTATGCATCATTACTGTTTTACCATGAAACAAATATGTTTTTGAAAGAAGAGAGTTATCTTATTACATTGTCCATTAGAATCAAATCATCAATTCATTTCTTTACATGCCATCCAAACAAATTCAAACGAGTAGCTACAATGGACTTAGTTGCATCTCAGATTATTTATGGCCTATACAACAAATGCAAGAAGTTGCACGGCACATTGCAAGTGCTACTAATTCTCCTTTAGGCTGGTGATTGTAGCAGGTCTTAATGCACTCAACCCCTGCGCAAGCCCTTGGAAAATCATAAACATACGACTTTATATGAGCACCTGCATGTTTGAAAGCACAAATATTGTAAGAGAAAATCATGAATGGTTGGTTGATTTTATATGTATAATATGTCTTTTCAACATTACAATATGCAAATATATATGAACGAACTGAAAGAGATTTAGAAATTACCAAAATGAAACATGCATGTAAAATAAGGTACCGATATTTTGGCATGCTTCTTCAGCGTCAGCGACAACAAGCTTGTTTGTGAAAATTAAAAATAACATGCAAACAAAAACAAAACACATAATATTCTTCGCCATCGGAAACTTAGATTTTTAAGATTAATACTAAAGATCGATGTCGATGAATTTGTGTTGTCACCTTTGAACATGAAAACTTGGTATTTATAAAGACTCTTTCTTTCACTTAGTAAGTATGTACTAAAATTATTACACAAAACGCTACGCGCGTTTCTTAAAATAAAAAGGAAGTTTCTACTTTCTAGTCCACAATGCATTTATAAAGCTTCAATTTTATGGGGAATACATAGTACGTTGATACATCTAAATGTTTAAAGAAATCAAACTCTCTTAGACGGTTGAAAATTTACACAAGTCAAACACTCATCTTCATTTAGCAAACTAAATTTACGGGATTAATAATGGAAATTCATAATTACATGCACACATGACAGCAAGAATATTTTCCATGCAAGATATATTTAATATTGATTGAGCATCTTTTGACTATTTTCCATGCAAGATACGTTTTAAGTTAAAGTAATTTTTATTTTGACATTTGAAAAGGTTTAAAAAAGCTTGACTTTCAATATTCAATTTTCAACTTTTCATTTTTCCTCTTTGACCATTTTTCCATTTTAGATAGTAAAGATGTAAGAAATATATTTTTGGGTACGTTTTTATAAAACTAATATAAAAGCAAAAAATTATTGACTCTGAGTAATAATTATCGAATTTAAACCATTAAAAATGCTATGTCGATACGCGTATGGGATTGTTCTCCTCAATTTGTGCAGTTTCGTTAAGAGTTATACGCAAAAGTAAATATGTAAACTTCAAAAATAAATTCTTTTGAGTTTTTTGAGTTAGCAAGTCAGGCATTTGCTAACGTAGACAGCTATGTCTTTCTTCATCTCAGGTACAAATCTCTAAGGTCGTAATACATCTTATCTGCTTCTGGGTGGACGGAGTACCTCGATGTATGTGCTTCATCCATGATTAGGGTTCTTACGTCACCACTTAACGGTACCCAAAGTTGGTTTACAAAGTACAGTCCAACGTCACCCTTTTTCTCCAATTGACTATCTAAACCTCGCAGTTTCTCTTTGGGTGCATCCATATCCTTAGATGCTTCTCTCTGAACCGCTAGTATCCTATCCTTTATACCCGACTGTATGGTTATACTCATGGCTTTTATCTTCCTCGGCTTGAGTCTTTCCTTCATACTCAAAGCATCAGCTACTACGTTCCACTTACATGGGTGGTAGCGAATCTCGCAGTCATAATTGTTGAAGAGCTTTATCCATCTCCTTCAGCGCATATTCAAATCTTTCTGATCGAAGATATGTTGGAGACTCTTGTGATCATTATAGATAATACTTTTCGCCCCATACAAGTAATGTTTTCATATCTTGAGAGCGAATACTACAACACCTAGCTCCAAATCATGGTGATATAGTTTTTCTCGTGGATCTTCAGCTATCGGGATGCATAGGCAATCACTTTGCCCTTTTGCATTAATACGCACCCAAGACCTTGACAGATGCGTCACAATACACTACGAAATCTTCTAGTCCATCGGGGAGGGCCAGAATTGGAGCATTGCCTTTGCATATTAAGTTTAAAACTTATATATATTTGTATATAGCTGAGTTTTGACTTAGTAGGTTTTACATGAGTAAAACTTATATTTTTAGTCTAGTTTAGTTTTAATATATAAACTTGTAGTTTTACCTTTGCAAGTGAGTATTTAGTTTCTACCATATGTTTCGGTTTAGTAAGTCAAATACGCGTTGATTCGAAATGTTGTAAGCCGCAAAATAACAAGTTGAATGAGCTGGAATCAAATAAGTAAGTTCGCTCACTAGTTGAGCTCGGTGGGAGCTTCGGCCCAATACACCCGCAAACACAATACAAAACCAAAAATAAAATGACCCGATATCCAAGTCCAAAATAGAATCAACGCAAGACATTTAGTACAACCCCAAACTAATATTTACCCAAACTCAATAGTTTGAAATCTAAACACCATGCTTATTAGTTGTTTTTGTTGGTTTTTTTTACTAACAGTGGGCAACAAAACCAAATGCCGCTATGCCGACTCGAGTACACAAACAACATACACAACCTACTGTTAGACTAATGTGGTGTTTGATTTGGACTTAATTGACTTAATATGAAAAAAACTGAATTAATTAAGTCATATGAAAATTGTTTGTTTGTGACTTAATAGAGAAAGATGACTCAAAATATTAAGTAATAAAACTGAGGTTGTCTGCATTAAGTCATCTCTTATTTAAACATTACTTAATAAAAATACTTAACAAACAAGCCCTTAAACATTTAACCAAAATAAGACACTTATTGTAATTTGACTATTGAAAGTGAAATGGCAAACCAAAAGCCAAAAGGTACCCACTGTTGGGGTTCGACCACAACAAAACCAAAACCAATGCAACCCAATAATTGACACAATTAAGTCAATGATAATAAGCAAAACAAGAATAAGCACTTTCATGAGCCAACACCCTAATCTTTTTAGATCTAGTTTTAATTTCGTTTATCAAATTCATTAGCAAGTTAAAATCTTTAGTCACTACACAAGATCAACTAGAAAAATAATCAAAACCAAGCATACTCATATACAAATTTTATGGGTCTATCAGTCCCCAAATCCAAAACACAAACTATAACTTGTAAATATATAAATGTGTCAAAATGGAACTTTTCTCCATAAACATAAGTAACTTTTAATGCCTCTTCCTTTTATACATCTTTTATACGGTGTAAATTATATATTAGTTGTTATATTAGAAACTTTAAATTATATGTTTATCCTCGTATATTCTTCGGTGGTGTTTGTTTTTCTAAAAATACCTTTTAACAACATTTTAATCTGACTCATTCAGACGCAGTTATACATCTGCGTCATTAAGAGACTTTTTTTTTTAATGTCATTAAGAGCCAGTAAGAGGCAATCAGTACTAAGAACGTTTGTTTATTCTGGTCATTAAAAGGCAGGAAGAGACATAAATCTCTTATTGAACAAGATGAGGATGTGTGTCTTAACACCTCTTAATGTCTCTTTTTTATTTTTTTCTTACTTTTTTGTTATTATTATTTTATTTGTGTGTGTGTATGTGTGTGTGTTTTCATTTTTTTTTCTTGTTTCTCCTTTATCTTTCATATTAAAAGTATTAAATAGAATTATTGCATATGTTTATTAGTAAATAATATATAAGATGATATGTGCCAATTTATATTTTGTTCAAATTGGGAGGTTCGGTTTCAGACCATAGATATCAACTTTAACATGAACGTTTTGAAAAATTCAATTTAAACTCCAACATAATTGTACTTTTATCTTTTAATTGATTATATTATTAAATTTGTTTTTTTATATTTAATAAAGTTTATTTCTCGTGAATACAATAGTTTTAAGACTAAAATACATTGTTGGTCCTTAAACTTGTTCCTGCGCATCACAATGGGACAAACTTGGGCATTATCATCGTGGGGAGTCCAAAACTTGGGTTTTTAATGCCAAACTCGTCCCTTGACCACTAATGCCAAAGTTAATGTCTGATTTTTGTTTTGTAGTCGAGGGTATTTTAGTCCAAACACATTTATACTTTGTCTTCAATTTAATTCTCAGAATCTACACAAGTTGGCAAGTGGCTTTCCAGGCAAAATATACCCAAATATGAACTGAGCTATGATGTCGTACCCAACTTCAACTTCAACACTCGCTACACGTGTCCAGCCTTATAAACATATGTATCATCCTCATTGTATTGTTCCTTGGATTTTGAATTTTGATTAGTAATTCGTGACCGGTTTGTCGGTTTCAGATGCAAACAATGTAAAGAGCGTTCGTATGTTAATGGAGTTCGTGATGAAGCTGATGTGATGATATCATGAATGTTGCATATAAAGGTTCCTTTGTGAGTAAATTTACATGTATATTGTTTGATTCCACCATGCAAGATTTATCGCGTTTGTTTACGAGAATATTTGAGACTAGTAATGGTAACTTGCCTTGTTGTTAGAATCACAATGAATGTGACAATATAACCTTGCGTTCAATTTTTTTTGGAACGAATAACAAGAAATGAACGCCTATTTAGTCCGTTTGCTCAAAACCCTGTGTGACGGCAGGATCAAACCCCATGGATTAGTAGTTTTTGCATTTTATGAAAATGTTGTTAGTCTCGTTTGTTTCTATGAACAATTGGATAAAGTATACTAAGTTTATTGATATAAAACAATCGTTAGTTACAGACTTGGTTTACATGGTACTTATACTTTTCTAACCGACACATACTAACCGACACAATCTTTCAAGATAACTGCCATAACCGAATAAACAGTTATTAACTTTATTCTTGTCATTCTAGGACCCTAAGCTTATAAACTTTACATATACGACTCTAAATACATAAACTAATTGTACTACAACCACTGAACATGGATTAATGAATTATCATCCAATACTCCCTCCTAATTTATTAATCCATGCCTTCGATATCTTCAAGCTCCTTTATCTTTATCTTTGAACTTTGGCTTGCTTCCACTTCCTTTGTCTTGCTCTTCAACTTGATCATCTTTGTCACCAACTTTCTTCATTTGTATTGTTTCTTACTCTTGAATCTCCAACACACTATTTCTAGTATCACGATCTTCTGATTCAACTTTCTCGTTTCTTGACTTGATGTCTTCCTCAATCTGGCTTTCCTTCTGAAATCTTGATGGCGTCTCTCGATGTTTCTTGCATTCTCCCTTGCCAACTCTCTCTTCTTCTAGGAGTTTCTTATCTAAAATAACTCCATGGTTTTCTTTCTCAAACTGTTTTCTTACTGTCTTTAACTCTTTCATCTCTTTGCTTGTACAATCTCTCAACTTCTTGAGGTTCTCTGATTCTCTCTGCATTTGTTTCTCAAATGCCATTTATCTATTTCTTATTCTCTTCTCAAACTCTTGTTTTTCCATCTCTAACCCTTGAAGCATTTCGAACTTCCAAAACTCTAATTTACTCTTCAAGTCAATTTCTATCTCTGACAGCATATCTTCTAATCTTCCTTTTGGAATTTCATCCTTCTCAATGACAATTCCTTTCCTTCTCGGTTCTTCCTTTAAGGATGTTATCTCCTTTTCATCTTTACTAGTAACCATCAATAGTGTTGGTTCGTCATCTTCGAACACAAGGTTTGCTTTTTCTTCTCTACGGTTTGGTTTTGGACAATTTGCAGCATAGTGTCCAAACTCATGACAATTATAACGTTCTATTTCTCTAAAATCTCTCCTATGGTAGTTTTGATCTCCATGGTTTCTCTTGTTTCTATCATAATTATCTTCATTCTTACTATCTCTTGTGAATCTTCATTGGCCTCTTCCTCGTGTCTGATTACCACCTCCTCGTCTATCATTTCCATAGTTGCGTTCATAATTCTGTTATTCCCTTGACATGTGAATAACAATTTCTCACTATTATCTTCCTCACTTCCTTTTCTAAACTTAAGTCTTTCTTCATAAGTATTAAGTTTCCCAATAATCTCCTATAATTTTGCTTTCTTAAAATCAACAACCATTTCAATAGTTGCTACTACTGGTACAAACTTATCTGGCACTGCATTCAGTAATTTCCGTACTTTTGTTTGTTCATCAAACGTCAATCCACATGTAGTAGCCTTTGTAATAATACTCATCAACCTCCCAGCAAATGAATCTATTGTTTCATCTTCTTTCATCACAAGTCTCTCAAATTCTGATTTAAGTTGTTGCGAGTGTGCCTGTTGGACGTCTTCTGTCTCAATAAATCTGGCCTTTAGTGAGTCCCAAATTTCTTTTGCTGTTTCACATCCCGCAACTTGCATTTTCAAATCTTCTGGTAACCCTTGAAATAGGTATGCTGATGCCGAACTATCCCTTTTTACATCAATCTCTTTTGATGTACTTGTTCCTTCTACTAAATCTCATACTCCATTTGCCATTAATATCTTCTTCATTCTTAATGCCCATAATGTATAGTTTGTATTATTTAGAACTGGGCATTGATATGATGGTAACGATGTGGTGAAAACAACTATGTTTTCGTTTTTATCTCCCGTCATATCTTTCGATTTGATTTTCTTCTAAAACCAATATAATTCTAATAATAGTCGAACTTAAATCCTTCTTTCTAACCCACAATAGTAATATGCAACTTCTAAAACCAATATAATCTTAATAACAGTCGAACTTAAATTTTCTCTAACCACAATAATTCTCAAACAATTCTAACGTTTTCCTAACGCGAATTGTAAAAACAAATTTACTTTTAATCTATTCTACTAATAGAAAAAAGCAAGTATTGGAAATGTAGAACCTGTTAATTTTCTCTTGGGCTTCTAGAATTCTTGTGGGCTTTTATAAAGTGTCGTTCCTTTTCTGTTCCCAAATACAATCGGCTTCCTTCTCTATCTTTTCTTCTACACGTAATTAGGGCACCACTATAATCGGTTCTTCTTCTGGTTTTCTTTCTAATCAGATGGTGGTGGTGGTTAATCGGTGTTCACTTTTCTTCTCTGATAATGATGGTTACTTGGTTACTCTTTTCTGGCAAGCGCACGGTGGTGGTTTTGCACAACCGGGTACGTTTTATTTCTCTTCTGTTTTTCTAATTCTCTGATTCGATATTGTCTTTAATTGAATCGTGTTTGATTCCTCTGAATCAAAACTCTTCTCTGTCTTTCTCTCTTCTTGATTGACCGGTATGCGCACGGTCGGTTCTTTCTCTTGATTGATTCCCTGAATCAATCAGTCTCTGTTTCTCTTCTCTGGTTCGAATCCTTTGGCTCTGATGCCACTGTTAGTCTCGTTTGTTTCTATGAACAATTGGATAAAGTATACTAAGTTTATTGATATAAAACAATCGTTAGTTACAGACTTGGTTTACATGGTACTTATACTTTTCTAACCGACACATACTAACCGACACAATCTTTCAAGATAACTGCCATAACCGAATAAACGATTATTAACTTTATTCTTGTCATTCTAGGACCCTAAGCTTATAAACTTTACATACACGACTCTAAATACATCAACTAATTGCACTACGACCCCTGAACATGGATTAATGAATTATCATCCGATAAATGTGAGTCTCGTGTAGAATAGCTCATATAGTCTGTTTTGCTCAAAAGCATTTCTATTGGTGTAACAAAAAGACTCATTTACACAGTTAAGCTATTTAGCTCATAAGCTCATTGGATACCAAAGACAGCCTTTTGCACTTGTTTTATTTGGTGTTTTTTAGTACGGATACATCACAACACTAAACCTCAAGAATACTTATGCTTTTCAATTACTAGGCGTTTCTTTAATATAATAATAAAATACCTCATAAGATCCGTGCTTTTATTTGGTATATAGATGCGAGATTATGATTTTCTAAGAGCGCTGGGTATCGTTTGGTGTTATGGGTGGTGCCATGAGAAAAAGTGGTGCCACATCAGCACATTTTTTCCATGGCACCACTTTTGGCTATGACACCAAAACCCCTCTCCTTAGCATAACACCAGTTTTTATGATGCCGTTGTAATTTTATTTATTTTTTTTTTTTTAACAAACAATATATATAACTAGCATAACACCACATTTTTTTGTCAATTTTAAGATAATGAGTGAAATAACTATCGTTTCCCAAAAGATAGAATCGACTACTTTGAATTTAATTAAGTACCTCTCCTATTATGTTTATTACTAGCTTACTTTCCCTTATTATTGTTTTTGCTTTCTTACTTCAAAACACATATGTAATTGCTAAGTTTGCTACAGTATCAGATTAAAATTGTTTCAAAAGAAAATATTAAGTATCATGTTGGAAGTTGAAAAAGTAGATAAATAAACATGTGGAGTTAGAAGCCTGCAAAAGTAAAAGGGTAGGTAGTTTTATATTTGCGTTATTTACCTAAATGACCCGTCAGAGAAAAAGTTGTCCCGCAGAGGACCACTTTTTTTTACTTTTCCAAAATGTCAAGATTTTTCGTGCCTAGTTACAACCGAAAACAAAATACACACGTGTCGCCATTTTAGGTAAACAAGAAAACAAAAAAAAAAAAAAAAACAAAAAAAAAAAAAAAACAAAAAAAAAAGAAAAAAAAAAAAAGGCATTTCGTGCCTCATTGTAACCGAAATGCAAGATAATTAAAAAAAATGCAAATCCACCCCTTGAACTATTTAATATATACAACTTTTTTGTATAACGAATTTTATTCATCAAATAGCTAGCGAATATCTTGCGAATTCGCTAATGAAAAATATACAGTTACGAAGAGCTCTTTATTACGAACAAAACGAGCCTAATATCGATATACTTTTGACGTACGTACGATATTATAAAAAATATTGAAGTTTGATATATTTTTAAAAAACAAAAAAAAACTTTCAAAACACACTCGTAAACCACAAGGACCAAAGACTTCTCATTATAAGACCTTTTTATGTTTTCAAAACTATAGGTTAGAGTTCGTATTTTTAAGTCAAAGTGTGTATGAAACTAATGACTATAAAAGTGTTTTCTTTATATAAGTTGAAAAGTGAAAAAGTGTTTGCTTTATTTAAGCGTAAATGGAACGTCAAAGACTAAAAGAGAAATAGTGTTTCCTTAATTAAAGTGTTTTTTTATTTAAGTGGAAATGGAAAACAAAATGTCAAAGACTCAAACTGAAAAACTACAAACACAAAGCCAAACTCACTCTTATAATGCGTTTGGTATGCTGTCATGAATGATAATTGGTATGTGTTCGATAGTATTGGTGGGTCTTTCACCAATGAAAGATCAATTCCTACCTTTTTAGATGTATATGGAGCCCTCTCATCTTAAACAATCATCTTTAATCACTTTCATAGTCATAGTGTCATTCCCATAATGAGATACCAAACGCACCCTTAGATACGCCTTGATAGGAGAATGATATCCTTGGTTACTGTAGATAAAAAATCAGAAATAGTCATAACTAGCGAGGTAGCCCGCGCGTTGCTGCGGGGTTGTTGTGTTAAGATTTTTATTGTTGCGTTTTTTGTTTGTCGATACGCTTGCAAGAGCATGTATTTTGGTTTGTCGATAAGGCTGTTTAAAGTTTGGTAAAGAAACAATTGTAGGATGAGTTTAAGGTGCAATATATAGCAATCCAACCTATACCAAAAATAATCTTTACACGTAAATGCAAAGTTAATATAAATATGCAAAATTAACAAATGGGCATTCACTTTAGAGCTTTAAAAAAACCAATTAGTTCACGGCTGTAATTTAAGCTACCTTAAAAGAAAGAAATAAACTTAGGTATACAAACTGAAAGTAGTACTAATTAAAGGGGTTTTAATGCAACTAATTTCAACAAAAAACAAAACAACGTTCTTGAACAAAAGGCTTCCATAGTTCCATTTCAACCTGCAACCATAAAAAAGAAATGCTTCAAATATGCAGTTACAGAGAGGTAAACAACAACAGGGATAATATGCAGTTACACTCATTTAGCCTGTTCGATGCGCTATAAACAAACATTTTTTTTAATGTTTAATATGTTGTTTTTGACAGAGGCTAACTCGGGAAATTTTTTATGAAGAGGAATTGTGCTAATCGAGGTATTTCTCTTACTATTACTCTTTTGACTTGGCTAGTTTGTTAAAATGTTTAACTTTAATTTATTATTTTCCATTGTCTAATTGGTTAGGCTAAACTGATATTTTTTAAACATTCAAGCATTAATTCTCCTAAGCAACATCCTAATATATTTGTAACAGGTATCAATGTTCAAAAGGAACTATGACCACCTTCCAAAGGACACATATTTTGGCATGTACAAAGAGTCTACACGGGGAAATCCAAACTACTTTCTGACTTATGGGAACGGGAAATCAGTTGCTCGTGTTCAGGATTATCTACGGGCCTAATGGAGCTCACAGATGGGACAATTACATGAAAACTCCAAAGTATGCTGATTCTATAAACTCACTATGTAGATGCGGCTAGTTTATATGTGATTGTTTACTTTCTATGTGATTCCCGTAACCCATTTTATCGCAAGCTGCTGCTCATTCAATGTTACCTTATCACTTTCAAAATACACATTCACACACTTACTGCAGGCTTACTTTATGTAATAGTTTTCATTGTGATTGCCCACAGAGAGATCAAATTAGAAGAGGCGGCTGTTCTACACTACACATATGCCAAGTACTCTGACTTAGCTTCACGAAGAGATAGATGTGGCTGCAAGTCTACTAAAGAACAAAAGGGATAAAATGCAGTTACAGTCATTTAGCCTGTTCGATGCGCTATAAACAAACATTTTTTTTAATGTTTAATATGTTGTTTTTGACAGAGTCTATCTCGGGAAACTTTTTATGAACAGCAATTGTGCTAAGAGTTTGGTGTACTTACATGTGTGTGCCATTGAAGGCAGGTTGAAGGCGGTATGCAGGAAGTATGAGGATCCTGAGTGCGGTGCGGTCCCTCTTTTCCCCTGGCTTGCAGCCGCTTATTTTGTTTTAATCATCATCTCCGTAAGCTGCACATTCAAGAAAGCGGTACAAAGATCACTTTTAAGAAGCTAATTATACCAACTGATAAGCGGTACCAAACTCATTTGTCCCTAGCAGTACTAAAGATGTCACGGACTTTCACCTGCAAGTGGAGATTTAATGAATTCAAATGTGCATCAAGAGCATGTTGTAGGGGGTGTTTGGGTTAGCTTATGCAAAAGCGGTTATGCTTCTTTAAGTTATAAGCTCACCCCATACATGATACATAAAAAAAAAATCCCTCTTGGCTTCTTTAAGAGAACTTATTTTGTTCACAAAAGTTACCAAGCTAAAAAATTTTTGCGAAAAAAGAGTGGCTGATAGTAGCTTGATAGGACGGTATGCATTATTGAGAAAAACTGAGACTTATAAAACTACGTATCTCCAATTGATAAGCCGCCTCAAATTCTAGAAGTATTGTAGTTTTTTGTATTAGTCGTGACCAACAGCCGTCAGTAGTCAACTCGTTGGTAAGCGTCTTCATTAGCTGATAAATACTGAATGCTTTCTCGAATACTAATACTGCCTAAATAGCTGTAATCGATGAGTCTTTGTTGTTTAAAATTGCCAGCCCTTGTCCACTTGTCTACACGAAAATAATCAACCATAAGAATTTTACACACACAAATACATAATTTACTTCAGTTCAAATGAGCGAATAAACAATTCCGCTACATTCAAAATTTGCTAAAATGATAGAAAGGAAAATTTGTGTTGTACAAACCGACTTAATAAGGATGGTGTAGCCTACATATCTATTTTAATACAGACGGTGGTCTCTAGTTTGTTTCTGCGAACGATAATGCCATCTAAATATTGTAAAAGTGTGATGGGTTTTGGTTATTACGCAAACCTACCAAATACTTGCTCAGCAGTGGCAAGCTGCAATCAGCAGCAGCATGGCAAGCTAAAATCACCCGGATTCAATCAATATAACCGAAAACACGGTCTATTTATAGCCATTTCATCAAAATCCAAATCTTAAATAAAAAATTGGATTATCTTTCTACAAATATGAGCGAAACTTAATCTGGTTTACCTTATATACATAAGCATAATCGTAAAATGGGAGAACATGACTTTATTATGTTGTTCAGTATAGCAACAAACCGTAGACTTTAAACATTCTGAAATAAAGATTTAAGACACATACCTGCATAAATTCCTATGTGTTTCTCTCCACACCTATAAGAAAGTTGGATACCACATCCACAATAATAGTTAGCCGTCTTCATGAGTCAGTCAAAAAAATAAACGGTAGCCTTGATTAAATTCATAACTGAAAATAAAAGCAATGAAATTACGAAACTAACCTGCAAGAGATGTGGCAATTTGATATAATAACATGACTTGAGATTTACAACCTGCAGCAAGAAGGTTATCACTTGTTCCACCAAATGAGAAGCTAAATATTTCTTGTGACGGACCAGCATTAAGACAGGCTACCTACAATTCATGTAAATAACATCAACCAAACTGTACCACTACATTTACACAAAACTAAAAAACCAATCGTGCAAAACGTACTAAATCATAATTTCATTAAAAATGAAAACGATAATCACCTACTCATACGACGGGTATCCCACGCTCTAACAGTCCCAGCAGATGAACACAAATACTACGCGTTCCTGGTTAACAATACCTCGTTAACACTATCTAAATGTTCTCCTTTAAGCTCCCAAAGGCATGCCTACTGAAACAATATAATTTTATGAGTCATATGGGGTCCAATTTAAATTTTATATTAGGCTAAAATGCAAACAATACTGATTGGAATATGAAAATTGACTCAAACTATCTTTTTTATAACATCTGAATTAAATTAAGTGTAGAGTTGCATAATCAGTTTCATGTTAACTAACCCTTTACATAATCTCCTTCTGAGTTTTTTATTAGTAAGAAAGATATTCAAAATATGTCCGTACCACGCCTGCAGCCCTGTCGTTAGGCCCATTGAAACCCGGTAGGTGGCCTTTCCGGCTGGCTCCGATCTTTCACTTTTTAGCTTTCTTCACAGATGTTTCTTTCGCTTTCACCAACTTCTTTCTACACAACACAATTATCCAATAAATTGCATAAACCGATTCCACTATCATCAGTACCATCCACACCAAACCACCTCCCTAAAAGCTGTGAAAAAAAAATCAAAATAACCAATTTTAAAATAACCAAATCATAAAAGCACAAACACAATTAAACCTAATCTTCATTTGCAATCAAGGTGAAAACCTTAACCAAATTAGAACCAAAGTAAACAATAAAAAAATTAAAAGGATATCTATACTTGTACCTGCTTTTGATTCTATTTTTTCCGTTGGATGCGATGTTGTCGATGATCCGCCGCTTATTCCGGCGTTCAAAGGTGCACTTGATTCACGGGTGTTTGGATCTGTGTTGTCGCGCGTATGTTTGGGGGGTTTTGATGATGAAATGAGTGTGTGGCTTTTTGATGAAAAAGGAAGTGATGTGTAAATCATTGTGTGTTTTTTTGTTATTAAAAGTGGGTTATAGAAAAGGAGTAGATCTGGAATTTTCTGGGAGGGGTTTTGTTGAAGAAGGAAACCGACAAACTGTTCAGTATATGTATATACTGCGTACATCAACAGTTGAAATGGATGAACAGTAAACAGGCAAACACACTTTATCCAATGGTGTGTTGCCACAATGGGTATATGTGTATTGTATCATGTATAGAACCAATGAAATCTTGACAACACACCAATTATAGCATGTATTTTTATACCCCCTCCAACTCCAATTAGTATATATTATAATATAATATATATGTGTATTATGTGTTGACCAATAGTAAAGTAGACGCCTTTCTAGGACCGACATGATGATTGGTTTTTGTAGTCCTACTCTAGTATTAGATAACGTGAGATTCTTCCCGCGATATGTTTGCAATACTTTGTTTTGCTAATTATTTTTTTTGTGAAGTATAAATTATAAACAAAAAGTTTATTAGAATATATTCACAAAAAGACGATACAAACTTGTTATATCTATATGTCATAAAACTTTGTAACTAATTAAAAGAATAGAACTATGCTAAATGACTAATTAAAACAAATCATAAAATAATATCCGATTTTATTTACTTCACAAATAATTTCCATTTCACAAATACTACTGTCTCATAGTGTTTGTTTTATGAACTACATTTGATTTTGTTATCAAGTTTCTCATGGATTTTAAAGAAAAACAAGATTGTATAATGATGAAGCGTAGAATCACGGGTCGGCGTTTATGGGCCTAAGTCGCTGACTTAGTCACCTTAAATGCGGCCCAGATAGTTAACATCATTTTAGAAAGAATGAGAAATTGTGTGAGAGAAGTGGTCTGGTGTAATAATGTGAGGGGACCGTTTTTATTATAGGGAATGATGGTTTTTCGGGTGGCGATTCCCTGTTGGTAACTCACATTTATGTATGCGGTTTTACGCCACAATTCCTAAAAGGAACCGAGTAACCATATTATAAAGACTTATGATGATTTTGAAGTACTTTTAGTACTCTTGTGTTTACTTGCTATGAAGCACCAGAGAGTTGTTAGATGATGAATAAGAGGGAAATGGAAGACGAGAGGATGATCGTAACTCTTGTTCTTGGCTCTATTTATAGGCGGAAGAAAACCTTCTTTTACGCATCTCATTGGATTCGTAAAGATACGTTTATGTCATCCATGTGCACTACAATTTGAGTGATATAATATTGACTAGTATTTAAATGGAGGCAAATATGAGAAACCATTATATTCCATTCTAATTGCATTTTCATGTATATAATAAAATGAGAGTCTAATATTTAAGTAATTCCTTTTTTGCATCATCATCTTCTTGCATGGTTTTCTTTGAGAAAGTTATATATTCCTTTTTACTATACTTGCATCTATCATATTATATTTGCATGAGATGAATATTTAAGATCATATTATATTTTGCATGGTTACCTCATTATATAAATAGAATAGAATTTTTTTTGATTAGATAGTTGTGTCTTATGAGTTTTGAGCAAGTCCAAAACTTGTGTCAAGTTTTTTTCCCACATCGGTGGAAGACAACAAATTTCACTTGGTTATATACTATGGTGTAGATGGTTCATGCAACTTAATATTAGTATTATTCAGCCGCTAATGGTCGTACCGGATGGTAAATATGTGTTTACCATTATATTTAGTATCTGGTACAAACTGCGCGGCTGATTCATACAAGTTTTTAAGTTTTTTGTAATATGTAGGGTTAGAGACTTATATTATCAACGTTTTACAAAATTTTCAAATATGGGTATTATACGTTTTAAAATGCTATTATAAGTATCCAAACTTTTTTTGTACCGGAAAACATTACCCATATGTGGAAATTTGTGAAGTATATTACCCATACGAGGGACTGAGATAAAAGTATATTACCCATATGGAGGACCGATCTATATTACCCGTTGTGAAAATTTTAAAAGTTTGGATAGTGATAATGGGTTTTTTACACTATCATTTCAAAAAATTTGCCTAGACA